>JARFTM010000086.1:0-138597 GCA_030278935.1 Trichoderma polysporum | reverse complement strand
TTAATTTTTTTTTTTAAATTTCAAAAAAAAAAAAAAAAAAAAAAAAAAAAAAACACCACCGTCCAAGATATCATTTTATAATTATATATGTACTCAGCAGCGTTGACCCGAACAGGTATAACCTAGGCCGCAGAAGAACCATCTGGTATCCCGTAGCCATATTTAGGCCTATTTGGACACAATGTTATAGCAAGTCTGTCAATGTGTGAACTATTTTGTATGCACCATTGCCAAAAATACAAATTGGCAAACGAGACCTATCTGTTAAAATGTAGCTATAACAGCGTCAAGCTAGATGATCCAAGCCAGCGGTATCTGAGATTTGAACAACAAGCTTTCTTGCACTGACTGATCCGCTCTTTAGTCGTGTGAGTGCGCTTTCTAACCCATGCAACCCGCCTGGCACTACTTCATGCGGATGCGGGCTGAACCAGCCTTCGTTCAGTCCTCTTCCAATAAATTTCAACATAACGGTTGTAAAATGAGTTATTCCTACATTTTTACCCTTTGAACTTGACAAAGCAAGCGTTTCGTTACCAAGATCTACCTGGCTTGTCTCAACTGCTGTGTTAATTCGTGAAATGCCCTCAGGGATCAGATCGGACGGAATATCCAACACCACAGCAATCTTTCCAGTGCTCTTATTCAATACCCGGCAAATGTTCGAAATGGTGCCTTTCTCGCTTACAGCATCAAAAGCAAATTCAGGTTCTTCACCTCCTAGAGCTACCTTGAGCGCGTCGACCACCGCATCATCTCCTTGACGATAGTCAATGATGGTATCACCACGAGATCGATCGATCAATGTCTCTACAAAGTCGAGTCCTCTTCCAGCAACTGCAACGATGGGATGTATATTCGACAGCACCGCGAGCTTCACTGCATAGGCACCGACCGCTGATGCAGCACCGTAAATAACTATTGGCTGCGGTTTATCGCAACGATCCCAAGGATAAGGAAGCGGAAGGCGACAATATAACCCTAAACATGATGTAATGGCTGCCAGCGGTACAGTTGCAGCTTCTATCCAGGGGAATTAGAAATATTTGGCACCTATAACCAAGAATGGCTGAGTACGGACCTTCAAATGAGACATGGTTCGACAAGTGGAATGTCATGCTCTCCCATGCAATAGCATACTCTGCCCAGCCTCCTCCTGGGCTCAGAGTCTTGTGGAAAACGCCGACTCGATCACCCACTTTGAACTCGGTCACTTGCTGTCCGACTTGATAGACAACTCCTGCAAAATCATCACCTTCGTTCGAATACCTTACCCCAGGAACGGCGCCGTCGGCCACTTTCCAATCCTTGGGGTTCAACCCTACACAAGCCACCTTTATAATCATCTGAAAGGCTTCGGGACTCGGTATGGGTGATTCAACAACATCGACTTTTGGTCCTGGGTAGGCGAATGCTTCTTTCATCTTGAATACTGGAATAGAGATCAAATAGTGTGTATGTTATTAATTACAACTTGGAGAGATATTTGCTTCTTCTTCTTCTTCTTCTCTTTTTTTTTTTTGCTTCCCGGGGTTTTTAGGGACTTGTTGGTGAGATAGGCCTCTGATTCTGTAATGAGATACAGGAATTGCAGAAGATTTATATTACAACAATGCGGAGTTTGTGAATGATGGCCTGCTCATTGTTACAAAACGATACTGAATTGCTCACCATTCGTTCCACATATTTATATCCAAGCATGGGGTCATAATTTTGTTACCTTCATTGGTCAGCGCATTCTTAGAAATTAGTTACATGATATGTCTCACATCTCCTTCTTACGGCAACAGACCCTTTTTTTGTACGTACTTATACTTGAGAAGGCAATTCATGAGTGGAGCTTGGGTCAATGTCTGGTCCCAAAAAGGCATTACAGTAGATTTTAAATACGCCATCTCCGCATTTCCGCATCTCCACAGCCTCGAAGAGCCGCAAGTATCTACTCGCGGAGAACAGGCTTAAACCTTCGATGGGCCAAGTTTAAGAGAAGCGTCCCCGCATATCACGACCATGCGGAATTCGTTCAAGCGCTCATGCTTTATGATTTGTTTGTCATATCAGGTAAATTTTCCATTATTGGGGTGCTCCTAGAAGCATTTCCAAGCATATTCTTCCAGCAGAAGTGGCGGTATGAGGACTGTAACTTGATCACCTATGATAAAACGTTTAAATAGAGAATCATTCAAAAGGAAGAAGATATCTTTAACGATTTATTATAGAGTGTACTGAGATGTTGAAGAATACGATCTAGTACTTTCTTAACTATTAGTAAACAAATTATGTGTATAATGTGTGAGCTTGGTATAAATAAGAGGGAAATAATATAATTGCTTGCTTAATCAAACAGGTTGGATTTAAGGAAATTAAATATGAAAGAATCCCGCAGCTTGAACGAAACAAATCGGCCTCCGAGTATTCATATATAGTCGTTGCACGCTAGAAACTTATACAATGGAGGTTTCTAAATGCACCCCAGTATCTTTAGTGGCAAGAATGCAAGTCCAGCAAACAAAATCAGAAAGTAAGCATATCTTTCTGCCTTGCGTAACGCATATAACCAATGCAGCAAAGCGTGCTTGCTAGTTTCCTGCGGCTAAATATGTATATATATTTTGCTTCTGTCTTCGAATAACTCAGAAGAACCTTAGAAAAACCCATTTACTCTTCCAAGATAGTCAGGGAAGAAAAGTTCAAGTTCTGTGATGCTATTGATTTCTCAATCACCATCGCTATCACTGTCTTAATATAGACTTGAGGGGCTGGCTGTGAGATTTTCAGTCTTAGAATTGCAAAATAAGGTGTAAAATCACTTAAAATTAGCGATGGATCGGCCTAAGTCTCGTACGTCAATGGTTGACTAAGTTGAGCTTCTATAAAGCGCATTCATGGTTTCGAATACTCGCAGTGAATCAAGATAAGGCTTATTAGTGACTGTAATGCTTTTGCAGGAATGGAGATCAGAAAAGTTTGGTCAAATTTGTTTTGTTCATATAAATCCCCCAATTTCTTAAATAGCAGCTTGACTTTTCCCTCAGGCTGTGATTGATCCGATCCAATGGAGATGGCTGCAGACTCTTCACCACCAATCCAATATTCTTAATATTTCATTTCCTCAAACCAAGGTTCTAAAGCTCCCGGACAGACTTAGGATGCATACTTAGTTTCTATCATGCTACTCTTATGCATCATGCTACTCTTATGAGCCTTCCAGCTTTCTTAACAGGGATGAGAGAATGACATCTTCTCCCGTCTCCGTTTACCGCTCTCTTTGCGAAACAAAACTTGCCCACAGATCAATGAAGAAGGGCTCTTGTCAATCACGTTCTTGTGTCTTACCGCTTTGCATCTCTTCAAAGGTATCGTCTTTCCAGGGCATTTCCATGAAACATGTCTTGGGTTATATGCAAAGGACAATCTTTACAAATTGGTCGCATATAATCAGATGGTGGATATTAGACCTTCGTGTTCCATGTATATGTAGATACAGACCACTAATAAAAGAACCTAGAATAATAATAATAAAAATAAATACAGTCATCAATTGCTTGCTAGTGATAACCTGACTAATATGCATGCCCTTCTATTAGTCGGTGGCTTCTGGAGGTTTTTTACCCACCAGCTGAACCGCTGAGAATTTCAACGTTAGGTATTGACGTGTACCTACCTACTTCGTACATTCCTTGTTATCGCGCGCCGCTAAGCGTCCAAGCCGCTGTAGAGTTAGACCATGTTGACCGCACGTAGGTCCAGTCTACATTATTTGGCGGCTCGTTTTTCAGCGCTGGAATTGAACATTGAATACGGAGTAGTAGGTACGTGTATGTAAGTTATTTACCAGGTACTCCAAAGTACTTAATTCTTGAACATACTGTGTTTTTTTTTAATATACCAAGTCGAATTTAGAACCTACAGTGTTTGTTATAATCCAAAAAATATACAGCTTGAGCTCTTCTGTATGCAATGCCTACGAAAAATAATGCATAGTATTTATAACCTACAGAAAATCCGCAAAGTCGACATAATTGTCTTTGTCCTGATGCAAGGAGCGTCTGGGAGCATTGGCAACTAGCAGAACTGATTAGGCTCCCACTCTTATTGAAGTTGGGCGTCGATATTACCCTTGGGAATCCATTCAACTTCGCGGAACTACTTTCCTCCCGACTACCAAAGAGCCTTTCCAGGCTACAGCTTGTCCTTCAAGCAGCGCAGAAGTGTCTCTACGATAGCTATGTAAAGTGCTCCTCGCCCTTATGATCACTTGCCTCGTTGTTTCACCTGCCAAAGCAATAAATACACCAAGATCATGTTTTCTTCTGCTTCAAGCCAATAAATAATATTGATGCTATCGCATCTCGAGCATATACTGACAGCGCCAAGGCATTGGTCGATATGTCGTTTTCTTCGACTCCTCCCTCGCCAACAGATGCCGTATCTACCTATGACCGACCTTCGCGTCGACATGACTTTCAGATCGCCATTATTTGCGCTTTGTCGCTCGAATTGGATGCTGCCATGCTTCTCGTTGACGAATTTTGGGATCAAGATGGTAGGCAATACGGACGGACCTCCGGAGACACGAACATCTATAGGAACGGGAGAATTGGGATGCACAACGTTGTGCTAATGCTCCTCCCCAACATGGGCAAGGCCGCAGTCGCTGGTTCGGCAGCCAGCTTGCGGACAAGCTACCTAAACCTGAAGCTTGCTTTCCTCGTGGGCGTTTGTGGCGGAGTTCCCACCCTAGACTCGCACGAGGCGCTTCTAGGCGATGTGGTTATTGGCGAGGCAATAGTTCAGTATGATTTTGGGAGACGATATCCCGGCGAATTCATTCCAAAGGAGGCGGCTGAGATTTCCCTAAGCCCGCCAAACAAGGATATCCGTAGTCTCCTTGCCTACTTTAAATCCGATGCTGGGAAAGACGACCTGCGACGGAACACCGCCAGCAATCTTATAGCTCTACAGGATGCGGCTGTTACGAAGCACTACCAACAACTATCGTTATCCCGGTGTCAGCGAGGACAAGCTCTTTGCTGCAACATACCGCCATAAACACGGAGAACATTCACCCTGTGATCTCTGCCGCGGTGAAAATGAGAGGTTCTGTGATGAGGCTGCGCAGGCATCCTGTGCCGAGCTGGGATGTGATGAAGATAAGTTCATCTTTAGGCAGCGTTTGGAACTGAAGCGAGATTTGGAATGGGAGGAAGCACAGTGTCCAGACATTATTATTGGGCGCATCGCCTCGGCAGATACAGTGATGAAGTCCGGCGATCATCGTGACCAAATTGCCAAGCGGTACGGTATCATGGCTTTCGAAATGGAGGGAGCTGGGCTTTGGGACGAGGCTCCTTGTATTGTTGTCAAAGGAATTTGTGACTATGCAGATAGTCACAAAAACAAAATTTGGCAGCCGTTTGCAGCGGCGACGGCGGCAGCTACTGTGAAAGCTATGCTAGAACGATATAATCCAACAGACTATCGTACATTTACACTTAGCACAGGTAAGCCGACAGCCTTACCGACACGGTTCTCTACATTAACAAGGCACTAGACTCGGATCAGCAGGGTGAGGCCCCCACAGCAAATCTCGAGATAACCAATATAAGTATGAAACAATCCTCACCTACATCTGCTCTTGTACAGCTAAATGGGTCACCAACACTACGGGACGCGATCTTCGATTTCCAAAGGGCGCTTACCAATGACCAACTTCAAGAATTACGAAATATTACTATAATTCCGGATGCCGACGCTGTTCTCGTCTTTACCGCTCAGCTCGACTCGCTAAACAGGAACAGGAAAGGGCGTAGCATTGCCAGTAGACTCCACTCTGTTCTACAGTCTGTTCGAGATTTTTCCGCCGTTGTTGAAACATTTGTTTCGATACATAGAGGAATTGCCCCTCTCTTATGGGGGAGCGTGAAGCTAACAATGATTGTAAGATTGTGTTTGCGACGATACTAGTTGCAGGTATAATGCTTACAATGCTAGGCGGCCGCTGAATCTAATCTATACTATGGGGCCTTCTCCAAACTATTCATGGACCTTGGGGCGTTTTTCCCCCGTTGGACGGAGTATCGAATATTGTATCCATCTTCAACTCAGCTTCAGAAAGCCCTTTGCGACTTTTACTCATCGCTTGTGCGCTGCTGCAAGCGCGTGGTGGAAACCATGCGGCGTACATGTATGTTGACTTAAGTAACTTCCCGCCTAACTCCAGCTAAGAAAGAGAAGGGTCAAGCTACGTTTTTAACCCTCCCCAGCAATCATTTGAAGGAGAATTTAAGTGGTATGGAGACTATATCAGAAGATATAGCGCATATATTAAAGAAGCACTATCCATGGCTTAAACACAGGCTGATCTTCAAAATCAACAACTCCAGAGTAGGATGCTGAAAGAATCTTCAATGGGGAGAAAGCTGACACGGTTTTTTCCACGACAAGATGAGAGGTCTAACAAGATGAAAACATGGCAGACGCAAAGTGACGAGCGACGAACTAAAGAGAGAAGACAGCGGCTACTTGACTCTCTTTCGACTTACGATTATTTGACCCCGCTGAAACAGAATCGTAAGAAACGGTATAGCGGTACATCAGAGTGGCTATTTCAGACGCGTGAATTCGATCGTTGGCTTAATAGCACCGATTCTCCTTTGCTGTGGTGCTACGGAAAGAGTAAGTTTTCTTTATACTATGCTTACAGGACCAGCGATCTAAATCATTCATAGTTGGATCAGGTAAAACAATTCTAACGTTAGTGGATCATACCGGCCCCCAAACGTACGCATATTTTGACTAAAATTATAGAGCGAGTGTAATTGACGAGCTCTTGACACGAAAACATCATCCAAATATCTTTATTTCCTTCTTTTTTGTCCGATTTGACGACCGACACTCGTTGGATGCTGAGGTCATACTAAAATCAGTCATTCGACAGGCACTAAACCAGTTAGGTGTCTCTCAGGAGATCGAAGCTTTGTGGGAACAAATGCAACCTAGCTTGTCATCCGGGATAAAGAAAGTTCTTCAATTGCTCCAAAAGATAGTTATAGGATTTAAAATGCTTTACATTGTCATAGATGGGATAGACGAATGCGAAAAAAGGATCGCGAGGACCTTCTTCATGTCCTCTCCGAGCTTGCGACTATCGGATCGAACACGAAGCTTTTTCTTGCTAGTCGCGACAGTATCTCTAGAGAGATACAAAAGAGGTTCCCTACTCTTGATCGTATTTCTTTGAACCTTTCAGCAGCCCGATCAGATATCGCGACATATGTTGAGGGTATAGTGCAGGACAAGCTGCGAAGCGAAGAGCTTATAGTCGGAGATTCGAGACTCATTGAAGAAATTAAATTGGCTCTGATAGAAGGAGCAGATGGCATGTACGTTATGAGACCCGATACTAGCTATTCACACACTTACCAATTTAGGTTTCTCTGGGTTGCGTTTCAAATCGATGAGCTCGGATTACAGCATTGCGATGATGATATCCGAAAGGCTATATGTAACTTTCCTAAAGATTTGGAAGAGACGTTCGATCGGGCTGTCGGCCGGATTGTTTCTCTGGGGAATGAGAAAATCGCGCAACAAGTGTTCAGATGGGTTGCCGCTGTAAAGGAACCTCTTTCCCTAGATCAGCTAAAAGAGATCATTTTCGTTGAGATCGGGCAAAAGTACTCGATGCCAGAGCGGCAATCAAATGGCATTCACAACATCAGTGCCTGGTGCGAAAACCTCGTTTTTATCGATGAGGAGTTGAAGACAGTGCAATTTGCACACCAGACTATTCGGCAATTTTTCCTAGAGAAGGCCTCGAAGGCTGGAAATAACCAATTCTGTTTAAGGCTTGAGGATGCTGATCACTACGTTGGTGATATATGCGTTACATATCTCAACTTCAATGACTTCAAGACCGCTGTGGCTCGGCGACATCGACCATTACCACCAATACCGCCTACAACTATCGCAAGCACAGCTTTGAGACACCAATGGAAGGCTGCTACTTCTATTCCCAAATTTTTGAAGTCCAGTTTGGGGACCCAGGTGGGCTTAGCAGTAGCTGACACCATTGAGTCTCTAGCTAGTTTCCAGCAGAATGATACTAGAGACGCAAAAGAAAGACTGCAAGCAGGATATCCATTCTTACGATATGCGTCAGCTCACTGGATTTTGCATACGACAAAATTTCAGAAAAAATCTAGAACATGGAATTTATGGAAAAAATGATACTTCATGGGCATGATCTCGTTGAGAAGCCGTGGGGTGAAGGATCTTTCAGTACAAGCAGCTCTCTTATACTTGAGTGGAGCCTTAAAATCCAGCATTATGCTCTCATACGGCTTATTTGTTTCACTGGTTTGCATTCAACTGCAGATAGAGAGAAACTTATGCAGAATGCCGTGAATGAAGGAGATATTACGCTGCTTGATATCGTCCTCGAAGACGCAAAGCCAGGTCATCAAATAGACCAGGCTTGCATAGCAGCGGCTAAATGCGGCCAGGTGGACGTTGTCGGGAGGCTTTTAGCTGCTGGAGCAAATGTAAATGCACCTGCTGGGGATTCTGGCCGAACAGCTTTACAGGCTGCTGCTGGATGTGGTCATCTAGATGTTATTGATAGGCTGTTGGCCTTTAAAGCAGATGCAAATGCTGCTCCTGCTAAAATTTCTGGTCAAACAGCTTTACAGGCTGCGGCTGAGGGTGGTTATCTGGATGTTGTTGAGAAGCTCTTGGCCTTTAAAGCAGATGTAAATGCTGCTCCTGCTAAATTTTTTGGTCAAACAGCTTTACAGGCTGCTGCTAGAGGTGGTTACCTAAATATTATTAACAGGCTATTGGCTTCTAGAGCAGATGTAAATGCACCTGCTGGATTTTCTGGCCGAACAGCTTTACAAGCTGCGGCTGAGGGTGGCTATCTGGATGTTATCGAGAAGCTCTTGGCCTTTAAAGCAGATGCAAATGCTGCTCCTGCTAAATGTTGTGGCCTAACAGCTTTACAAGCTGCTACTAAAGGGGGCTACCTGGACATTGTGTCGGAATTGAAACTTGCAGGTGCGAATGAGGAGAGCATCTTAATAGTGAATAGATGAGAACGGGCCCTTTAGCAATTTCTGCGGAATAACTGCTGAATCTAGCCAATGTTTAGAACACCCTATTTAATAAAAATCTTAGGAGGTAATGCATGTTTATAGGCGAAGTCGAAGAAATAATGACTGATGAACTCCCCAGTAGCAAGATAGGCATAACTCAGTTAGAGTGTAGAAGAATCGACAGGACTGAGTTTTTTGCTTCCTATGCGCGCCTGTACTTGTAATTACACTAAACTACATGTAAGCAGTCTACATGTACTACATGTCGATATCACCGACACATAGGCGGAAACTCCAGCCAGTTCAAGCACTGGCACGTGACCTTGACTACAACTTAAAATTGTTCTATGGCCAGGCTTTCGGTGCAGTGGCTAGAGAGAATCTTTTTATAGTATATATCTCAAGCGACAAATATAAGCTTATCTATGTTTATGATTTGTGTTTACTCATTTCTATATGTTGCAATTGCTATTAGAGAGCTGTTCTTTAATTGTTGGCTTTGAGTTGAGTGTGGAAGTATTGCTTATTGATTTATTCTTTTGATGTGATATATGTACGAGGCGTTGCAGTCATTGTCATACTTAAAATGAGTTCAATTTTTAATATGGTTAAGCTGGAGCTTCATTTTTAAGAATAGAGGCTTATTGAAGAAGAAATATTAGTTATCTAAAAATAATGGTTTCCATTTCCCTTTGTATATGAAATTCTTTGAGATGAACTTCAACAGCCGTGTTTAGCCTATGGCGTATGTATAAGGTTCAAGTAAAGTTCCTTATTGAATATTTCCGCTCTGTTTGTTCTATCATTCTTCTCAGTTCTCTTCTAGTCCAATCTTGAATGGTTATCAATCGTCTCATTTCTGGGTTTGCGCTCTCCCTTGATCTTCCTTCTTTAGTATGTGGTTATCTATATTGCAGGTATTCTTGTTGCGACAGTCTAAATGCCTATTCATTCTTTTCACTTCTTTAATTTCAAGATATAGCTGGCATGACGCTTTTTTAGTAGATGTTGTCCTGCCCACCTATGATATTAACGTGTTAAATAGGAGTAGCAAAGCTCTCGCAAAAAAGCACCTTTGAGCTCGTATCCGCTAATACGCAATCACCTAACGACTAGTCTGTTAGCTAATGGGCTATCAAAGCTTTTGTATAATGCTATAGTCTTTTGTCCGTTTTGTAATGTCACGGTTTTCTTTGCACAGTCACCGACTTCGAGCATAATGCATGAGATCTCTCTCTATTTATATGTATTACTCCTGTCCGTCCTTTTCACCCAAAATTCTTGTCCAACGGACTCCAATTAGATCCTGTGCCTAATTACAAATGCCTAATTAAATAATATGGATAATTGCCTTCCTCAACGAAGTGAAATATACATATATACTATGCACGCGTCTTTATGCGTGCGTGTATGTATTGCACTTTTTCTAGACCTTTTCTCCAACAAATGGCTTTCTCCCCCACACAACGAAAACAGGCATATAAGCGTGTATACGCGGGTTGAGAAGTTCCTCTCGGATTTTGACCAGCGATAGCTAATAATCAGTCAGTAAAATTCTTTTGCAAGTCGTATCCCGACAATTCTGCCAAGCGTGGTTGTTTGGATAATGAAACGGAAATATTTTAATTTGCTACTAACCTCAATTTCTTGCGGAGTTCGACCGAACCCTTTGTTCATGAGCTGGATGGAGAAGCCGTTTAACCCCCGGGAGAAGTTTTGCCCCCACATCCAACCTATTTCTTTGAGCCGCTCATCTTTGGGCCACTCGTTGGTCGGTAGTTTGAAGATACGCTGTTGCACGTCAACGAAGCCGACCCTCTCGAAAATCTCCTTCAGGGAGGAGCCTAAAACAGCAGGGCGATTGAAGCTCTCGGCGGCAACTCTCATTTCGTGAAGCCATGTACACATGGGCCCGCTAGGATCCAAAGTACCGTCATCGCAGCCAAAGACGGCTTCTGTTTCTTGTGATTCGAGCCAACCGCCAGGCTCGAGCGCCTCGAAGGCCTGCTGAGCAATCTCTCTCTCGAAAGAGCCCCAACAGCCAGCAGTGAGTCGGGTGTGTATATAACCAAATTTGTCCGTGTAGTCCCACATATCCGATCTGCAAGATGAGAACGATTAGTGGGGACGATCTTTAAAACACATCTATTGGCCACTTACGAGTCTTCGACGTAGAAGCTAACATTTGGAGGCACCATTTTCGGTTGGATCGGGGACAGATCCGTGCCAATAACCTCTGATGAAGGGAATGAATCACCCATCTCGATGGCCCAGTCTCCCACGCCCGTGGCTACATCGAGAATGAATTGCGGAGGGTTCGACCGGGAGAGCGGGGCAAAGTAGAGCCTGTCGCCAAAAAGTTTCTTGATAATGGGTCCTTGGAGTGCCAGTCGCTCTTGTTCCGGGAGGTCATTAGGGTAAACGTATGCTGCGTATCAAAAACACCCATTGTCAGTTTGATCATCCTCAGGCGACGTGCTTGTCCGGACGGGTGTCCTACATCCTGCTCGGTAGGCGTGATATGTGCGGCCAAATTCTTCGGGAAAGTCCAGTACACTGTCTGATAAGGATACATCGTCGTCTCTGCGCACGGACACACAAGTTAGAGTCCAATAGCGCAACCGAATGTCTCACAATGCGCTTACACTATCCTCATCGATATCTGCGCGTTGTCGAGTCAGTACGCTTTTGCAGCAGCAGCGGGATCTAGAGGCGCGACAACCTACATCGGGCTCAATAATATCGGAGCATTCGAATGTGAACTGAAAATTGCCCAGATCTGGCAGAGCATTGTGCTCTCCATACTCACTCAGGGCTCTCGGTGCTACTCCCATATTTCCAGTTTCAAAGTGTGTTGTTGATTCAAACATTGCGATGGGGATCAACGAAGCCGCCACAAAACGGCCCATTTTAAACAGCTGAGAGCCAGCTAGTAATGAAGTAACCAGGATCGAAAAGTTAACTCCACTAGGGAGAGGCTAGTCTAATGAGGCGCCCGCTATTGGTTTGGAAGCCTAAGGCTCAAATAATACGAACCGGCTTCAAGAGCTGCTTTCAAACAAAGGGTCTTGGTGTCAGTTTTCAACTGTACATCATATCACTCCATTGCTGTGGCTCAGTAGGCCGTTGACGTCGCCAACATGAGGGACGCAAGTGCCGCGCATCGCATGCCGTGTCTGGAGATTACCGTTGGTAGCTGGTAATGTAGCGTGATGGTTGCAAGGGTCGATCGGATTCATACTAGACTCCCGCCCCCGAGATTCCCCACTTTTGCCACAGCCCAGACAATTTTACACCGCTGGAGCCCAGGAAAGGGGCTGCTGCTTTGATTTGGTAACCAATGAGAGACAGTCAGCCCAGCATCAGCAATTAGCAGGACGTCTTTGACACGTCTCGGTACATGTCACAGCTGCAGGAGTGGATTGGAACCCGAGAAGCTGGGAATGTTTACCTAATAATAGCCGCTCTCTCTCTTGCTCGTGGCTTGTCATGACTTCTGCCAAGCTTCGGTGAGCGGTCTATCTATGGCTAGCATACATTAAGCTTGAGGGACACTCCATTTCGTCCGTCTGGTCACCACGGTTACGCATCAACCAGCGATAATTTCCCATAAACCTTCATGTTGCCGTTCCTTGTTAAACCTACTACCATATCCCGCACAATACGGATATCTTCTGGGGTTGTGTCGACTAATTCTAAATTAAACCGACGGACAAAACTGGCAACTGTAAGGAACAATTCCATGTAGGCGAGACTAAAGCTTTGGTCAGCGAGGTGCAACTCGGGCTGTAGTTCACTTTCCCCGTGTGCGAAGTTATAATTACTTTATTCCAATACAGTTTCTGCTTCCCTTTGCGAAAGCCACAAGATATTTCTTGAGATTTTCACCTTTTTCGGCAGCTTCGATCCATCTCTCGGGGCGAAACTTATCTGGATCGGGAAATACAGAGGTGTCGTTGTGGATGAAATAGGAGGCGCTACTCATTGGAGTCTTCATCAAAATATTAGAAAGCGAAGCAAAAGGTGAGAGAAAATAATTAGGTATTCATCGCTTACTCCCGGAGGAATGATGTAGTCGTTGTATACTAGAGCCTCGGTTGGTGCAACGCGTGTAACTCGTCCGACTATTGGGGAAGCCATGCGCAGGGACTCAGTGATGAAAGCATCCTGGTGAGGAATCATAAGCAATTTATCATTGTATATAGCGGTGAGGATGAGCACAGCACGTACTAGATAGGGTAGCTGTTCGAGTTGAATCCAGGTCGGTGTACTATCCGGCGTGGGCATCAGTTGCTTCAACTCCGTCTGCAATTTTTCTCGCATTGTATCATCTCTGGCGAGATAATAGAAAGCAACAGTTAGCACACGTGCCGTCGTTTCTGTTCCGGCACCAATTATGGCAAAAGCTTCATCTCTTTGCCGATAGTATGTTCTTTCCTTTGGCGGGATACTTGGATCCGCCAAGGTGGCAAGCATTGTTTTTCTTTTATCCGTCGGGGAGCTAATCCGTCCATATTCCAAGAATGATTCTAGGAACTGAAATAATCCTGCTTTCCCTGGCATGAGCATAGCCATCGTTCGTGGTGAAAGGTAAGTTGATGCGTAGACTAGCCAGGGAACAAATCGGGTAATATGGGTAAACTCTATGGCATCCGCAGTGGCCTTGCGGACATCATTGCGGAAATCAGGAGCTTCTACAAAACCCCAGTGCTTGCCGCAGCAATAAGCCGTGATAATATCGGAAGTTAGCGCTGTGACGGCATCATCAATGCATACGGTAGATTGGCTGATCCGAGATTTGTCCAAACGCTTCATGAGCGTCTGCACTCGTTCATTTACCGTTTCGGAAAGCTCTAGGACAGCACGCCTTGAAAAGAAGTCTTTTAAAATGCCTCGGCGGAAGCGGTGATGTTCGTGACCTATAGTCGCTACCATGGAGCCGGGCAAGGCGTATGTAGCCACGAACTGGGGATCTTTCTCTCGCTTTCGATTACTCGAAGCATAAATTTCATCATAGAACGTAGGATCGCTAATGTGAACTTCACTGGGGTTGATGCGAACTATGGGGCCTATGTCATCCATGTATTATTAGCGTGATATGGAGGGAGCTGCAACACATGTCTAACCATATTGCTGATGCATCTTTTCCATTTCAAACAAGAATTGGCCTGGCCGAATGACATTGTAGTAGAACTCGTATAGATGAGAGCATGCCGTTAACTTCGGGCCAGGAATATGGGACAGCGGGTGGAAATATAGGCGATATACAGTCCTAATACAAACATATGTGCTTAAAGCAGCGATAGCAAGCCAGAGGCGGAATATATCCTCCATGACGATAATGGCGATGGGTCGCAGGAATAAAAAATGCCACTAAAGCGTCAACAATTAGTACAATCCGACGGACACACGGGGCAAAGACGTAAATAAGTAATATGAGCATGGTTATTCGGGCTGTACGAAGTACCGTTTTGCCGTTGGGCATTTGTGTGGATCTTCGCCAGGCCGAATGAAGTTAACTATACGGAGTACAGGCACCCATGCCACCAACGCAGAGATGCAATGCAGGCCCTAAGATGGTACACCCAGAAAGCGGCATTTCCATCCATGGTGGCCTTGGCTTCACAAACTTGGTATAATACAAGCTCAGCTACTAAGATATATAGCTAGTATTCAACCTGAGTTCATCGTCGTTATACCTAATCTATCGTAAATCGCTTCTCATGAACGTGTGTTCAATTTAAATATCGCCGCAGATGCATGGAACTTGACCTGCCTAGGTATGGTTGGATGCATGTACGGCCCAAATAGCAAAACGGTGCAGATGGTGTGCCAATATTTATTCATAAGTACATAGCTAGAAGCCAATCAGCGGCAGCGCGCCCTCCACAATGACGCCGAAAAAATGACGGGATACAGAATACTGCAGCTATGGTCGGGGTTGGCTGTCTACCCGGAGCTTGAGACAAATTGATATATAACCAGAAGCCAATGAACTCGTTCCGCGTGGATCAGATAAACAAGCCGTCAAATCAACCCACTACACCGCAATGGCATTACAAACGTTAAACGAGTACACACTGCCAACTGTACAATACGAAAATATACGCCGACTCTCACCTGATCCAATACGGATCTAATACAAAGCACAAGTCCAGCAACTTGAGTACGTCAATTGGCCCTTATTCTGTAGGAAGATTGCTAAGCGGTAAGTATCTTGTGAATTGTGTGTTTATCGTTTCTGATGCCGATGCAATGTACCTTTGACCCCCACAAGTATCATCTGACGCTTAGGTACGAAGAATGGAGTCCTAAGAATTATGGAACGAGAACAGAGCCGGGCTGGACCAACGCGACTTTCTGACAATGCGGCATCAGCTAGCCAATGAAGAAAGCAAGATACCAATCTGCCTTGATAATCGTAACACCCGTTGCCCGTCTATCGTGGAGACATTAGTCTACCTACGGCGGTGACGGTTTGCCGCTATAATGCGACTAAAATGGTATATAGGTAGCTGTATCTGCTCTCACTCATGCACAGAGTAAGCAGAAACTTCACTCTCTTCATATATCAAATCAAATCGGATTATAAACAAAATGACTAAATTGAAGGAAGACATCCCTCTTTGGTCTCCAGGCGGCAAAGCTTGGAGTGGCATCAAATTAAATACTAATGCCGACATCACCTTGTGCCCGTCGTGTAAGATGAGCGTATGTTGGCAGGGCGTAGGGGTTTGCCCTGGCTGCGTTTCGGGACTTCAAAGACCCCTCTCCAGCAAGTTTCTAAGACGGCTGCGGGAAGAGCTCGCATCCCGTGATGCCACGGTAGTTATGCGATCGATGGACGGAGGAGCACAGCTTGTACATCGCGGGAAAGTTGAGCGTGAACCAAGGTGTGAAGACCCTACCCGCAGAGCAGACATCTGTAACACCATCTCCTTGTACGGCCTAAAAAATGGTTGGTCAGCATGGGCCCTTGACAATGCCATGAAGCAACTGCGTGAACCTGGAGCATCTGATACTACTGTAAGCGTGTATAAGCGCCATCAGCCAATCGAAGATGACTATGGGCCTCTAAAGCACTGGTGTTCTTGCGGCAATCGGAAGCACGAGTCATCTGGACAGTCGCAAGCCCTATTGATCGAAGTGGCTATTGGTAAATTGACGAGTCAGCCCAAGGCATCAGCGAGCCAGCTTAGAGCATCAGCAAAACGGATTAGGTCGTTAAAAAACCAGCCTGTAGCAACCACGAGACAGCTCAGATCAGCTACCAGACGACTCAAATCATTCAAGAGTCAGCTCGGAGCCACGAATGGCACTCCAAATTCAGAAAAAGAACCAGCTCGGGTCCCCACGAGAGAGCACCTCGACATAGCATTTGAACGTTGCATGTGGTCGGGTGCGACGCCTGAAATCTTTGAGGACATAATGTGGCTTGCCGGGCCGGGCCGCCGTCACATAGCCAAGGAGAGCGGCAAAGCTAGCGAAGAAGTGGCAAAGGGCGCGCGTGGCTCTATTGAGACGGTATTGCTACATTACTTTTTCATGAACAACCACGTCAACACGCTAAATGAAGGACTGGAGATTTCGCTGCTTGGAGCCTACCTCACGGCCTTGGACCATGGCAATGTCCGAGACAGTGACTTTACCGCTTACGCAAGCGAGTTGGCGCGCCACCCGAGCCTTGGACGCTGGACCCTTTCGTACAACGAGCTCATTCTGCAGTTTGGGATATCTATCCTGGGCTGGCACGCTGGATGCATATCGACATTGGGCTTGATGCGGGGCCTTGAGTTGCGTGCGTGGACATTCGCACTCCAATGGGACGTCCTGCTGCACTACGAGCTTGGCAGCGGGACTGATTGGGAGGAGCAGCTCCCATCGTGGATGTATGTCGTATCAGCACTCGGACATGATGTAGGAGATCTGTGTAGCGATACCCGATTGGGCTCCGCGGACAACTGCTTCTTTGCGGTGGGTGCGGTAGCTGGATATGAGGGTGTGGCGGCCTGCATGGACATTCTATGCGATGCACTCGAGGCCGTTGTGTTCCGTGACACACGCGGCATTATTGAGATCGGTTGCATTGCCGGTAGTGCCTGTGCGACTTTTGAACGGTCTGGTGGAGACCTGTGTGCGTGCTCGAATGATACAGGCTCGCCGGGCTCCTGTGAGGCCATGGGGTTGCTGGCCAATCTATGCGGCGACAAGCGAATTGGCGCTGACGACGCGGCCAGCTTGTTGAACCTCAGGGATTCTGTGAGGCAGCGGAGTCGAGATCTGCCTCGGCCTCGGCGATCCAAAAACACGGCCCATCTCGACCACGAAGATCGTGAACAGGTGTACGCAGAGGCTTTTAGAGTCATGGCGACGGGCGAGGATGCCCAGCAGGCCCACGCGCGCCTGCAGCCGGTATACTCGAGCGCGGCTAAAGATATGTGCGGCCAATTGCGTAGAAGAGCAGCTTTCCTTCGTCAGAGTCTTGGATCAAGCAAGAATGTGCTAGACCTGAGCAACGATTGCATGTGTGGCGGAGAGTGTAGCTTATGGTGAGAGTGAGGTTGAGGTGCTTTTACGAAGTAGGTCTACTGGCTCATTCTTTAATACTGGCCGGGATATGTACAAGTACACGTAGATTGTATCCCATAAAATTTTTCATTACATTGCAGTCAGATAATTACAGATAATTATCAAGGAAAATGTTACCCTTGTTCGTGAATTTTCACCCTGTTCACCTACATCCGTACATATACTGATAACTAGATACCTATACCGTAGATGAAGGCGAAAACCCCCAACAGGATGTTTAGATGTTCCCTAAACGAGATGGCCGAACGAAAGATATACTCTGGGCTGCCTTGGTATGGCAGCCGAAAGAGGCATTTTGTTTTGCCGGGTCTTGCTCGGGTTGCTTCTTGATGAGACTAGATATCTTCATTTTACACGAGGAATAGCGCCATGTTAGCGCTGGCACGGTTAAGAAATAGGCGAGCCAACGCCCGCAAATATGCTGGAGGCATTTCAGTCAGTTAACAGTAACCCAAGACCACCACCATTTAAGCCGATAAATGAGATTAGACAGTACAATTATTTTACCAAATTTCATCTCCGATATTAGCGAAATTATTACTAGAGCCTTTTGCAAGACATGGAAGGGCCTTGACAAAAAGTCAACATTCCACTATTTTAAGTCTCGCATTTTTGCCCACCCTGTGATTTAGCCTTGTAGAGGATGTACTTGCAAAAATTGTTGCGCTGCTGTCATCTCCTCAGCTGACGGCAGATTGGCAATCATGAGATACAAGACATCCTTTGCGAATTATTAGTCAAGTATATCAACGTACGTATTTTCGAGCAAAGAAAACTTCGTCGGTATAAAAAAAGTAATGAATTGAAATGTTGGACGAACCTCATGCATAAATTTCTTGATGCCACGAATCACAGCTTTAGGTCCAACTGCTCCCAGGATTGTCGGCCCTCTCTGCTCTCTTCTCGCCTCTCGCCTCTCTCCGGCACCGCCTGTCAGCAAAGCCAAGAGGCTGCCACTGCTGGCTGGATGGTTGGGATCTGCGTAACGTGAGTGGAACTCAGGCTTGACGCCCAGTTGAGCGAGACGGCTCTCTGGATGATCACTAGCCCACTGAGCCTGAGACCGTTTATCCATGTACTCCATTGCAAATATCATGCTACGCTTCACGCTGTTCGGCTGCTTCTTCCCAGCATCCTCAACTGCCTGTCGACCTTCAGGAGTGCTGGAGAGCTTGTCCAAAGTCGGAAACACCAGCGGCGCCGACTCGGGCCACTCGAAATTTGTTGTTCCGTGCGAAGCTTGCATCTTGTTGCGCATTCCACTGGTTGCTCCTGACCCTGGTCCTGAAGCGTTCTGCGTAGCTTGTTCCAGCGCCGCATCAAATGTCACTTGTGTGACGACCTCACCGACTCGGCTCGGCTTCCAAGTCATGATTACAGCTATCAATCCAAGCGGGCGGAAGAATTCCGCATTCATTTTGTTCAAAAAGGTATTCGTCTTGGAGCGGCTGTGTGCTTGGAGGCTCACTTGGGTGGTTACTTGTGCTGCAATGGAAACGGCAATTGTGATGGGCTCGGGAACATGCTGCACAGCAACAGCTGCAAGATTGATAGCATTGATCCATGGCGATGGTGCGGTCGCTAGGTTCAGCTCTTTGATGAAATCCATAAATGTCGTTTGATCAATCCCCACTTCTTGTAGCAACGGTGCATAAGCATGTATAAAGCCTCGGGCACGTTCTCCTGGTCGTCGCTGTGGGAGGATCACAGGCATTGGTATTTTACGATGCTGAATCTGCTGATTTGGTGGCAGTACATGGTTCCGTAAGAAACCTTCAGCCATCGAATTGGCGTCAATGTCTTGCTCCACGACGGTAGAATAGTCAGGAGGTGGCTCTAGCTCCAATTGCGCAGCATCAAGGGTCCACGCCGCCTCTTCCAAGTCTCGAGACGTCTCTGGATCGACATGTGCCGGGCTACCATTCTCATCACTATCTGAAGAGTCATCATCATCACTTCCATGCGACCCTTGGCGCTTCTCATCTGGAAAGCCTTGCGACAAATGCTGCGGCTGCGCTTCGTCATGGTGAATTGCCCTCGAGCTTTCTCCGGCTGTGACAGAAGTAGCTGCTTGCGCCTTCTTCTTCTCTTGATGATTGTGGTAACTCTCAGAAGCAAGACCAATTCCGGCGGCCACACCTTTGACAATGCCGCTCACCAATCCTTTGCGTCTTCGACCTCCAGTACTACTCTGAGAGTGAGAACTCATTGGTGATAAGGCTTCATTTCCATTTTCGTCGTATTGACCCTGATAGACTCCTCCCGTTGTACCACCAGGCTGCAGATACCTGAGCTAAGTATAAGAAATTGTTTCATAACACAAAAAACCTTCTTGTTGCTAGGATCGGACTATTCATACCTGTTGTAATTATCATTACCCGACATGATTGTCAATTAGCTGTGGTTGCTGCGAAAGGTTGTTATCAGGTGAATAACAGTAACGCATACTATAGTAACCTTTTCTGCTCCAGGATAATGGAAAATGGTCGCAGTAGAGTAAGGATCTTCTCCCGACAAAATCCGCACTTACTTACTAGTGATTGAGTTCTCTTCCTATCTACACGCGTATACTGACTGAGCTACGTAACGAGATTCTATCTTAAAGGGTACACGGGCCGAGCGGCACTCATTGCGGGGTAGCTCACAGAAATAAAACTAATTATCTTGACTCTTATGCGTAGTGACGTGTGCCAGAACAAGTGTGCTTTTATTGCCTAGAGTTTGCTATAGAAGTGCCTGAGCCACCATGCCTAGTGCACGTGACATCCGCCGCCAACCTGGGTCAACTTCCTACTGGCGTTTAGGAGTTTGAATCTGTCTTATAACATCGTATTCCATGCTTAGAACGTGTGCGGCCAAGTGTTGTATATCTGTGTTTTGTTGTTGAAGCTTGAAGTCTGAAACCTGGTTGGTGTGTCTTGGTGCCTCAATTTCCTCTCTTATATCCTCCACCATACTTTTTAGTTAGGCGAACTTGTGTGTACATGTAAGCACCGTGATCTGTTTTTGGAGGCCTTTAATGTATAGCTTTGCAGTTTTGAGATCTTTTTGAGCGCGTTGTCTTTCTGCGTGGGTTTGTGTTGATTTCAATAAGTGCTTTAGGAATTAAACTCTGCCTAGGTGAAGTGTGCCGGAAGTGGTAGTGGAGTATTCATGGGAATGGCCTCTGCGGGCATTCCCATAGCAGTATTTACTGTCTTTTGTCTGACTGGCATTTTTGATATGATATGATTCTATTCTCCACGTTTTTGGGAAATTCGAGGGCTACACCGCGGTGGCTCAGTAGCTGGTTCGACATGTCCTAAGGTAGACCGGGGCTCTCAACTAGTTCGGCTGCGTTGAGGGATTACTTCGCCGGTTAAATCCTGTTGAGCAGCTTGTGGGTGGTGCTTGAGTATATCTGGGAACCATGGTTGTCTTACGCAAACTTGCAGATCACACGAACTTTAAGTGCGAAGAACGGTGACAGGTTGGACCTCTAGCTTGCGGTTGTTTCTAGATGGCGTGACTGGAGAATTCTCCTGGTCTGCACAATGTACTCAAAGATACCGGCGCCTTCCTGGAGTTGTTCAAGTGTCTTTGGTGACCAAGTGTCCCTCTTTCGAAAACACTTTTTTACTCACTGACCATAGACATGTAGCATGATTCCATTATCCTCTTTAGAGGGCCAAAGGACAATGTTGATCGTGTCTTGATAATATCTTACTCTCCACTTGCCTTCTTTTATTGTCGTGAAGCGCTAAAGGTCGGCCATAGGTGTGTGCATGTTTGTAGTTGATAGAGCGTTGTCTTCATCTAGATCGGTTATCTGGTGGTTGCGATGTGTATGGTGTTCTTGTGTACCAGCAGCTTCTTCGTATTCTGACGATCTGCGATCGTGGTCTTCGATGCCTATAATGGGGTTGGAAGTATCTTGTTATTCAGAAGAATAAAATACTCGGGTTTTATAATTGAGAATGTTGTCGATCGAGCATGAGGTGTGCGAGGTTTCTGGCATTTGGGTAGCTTTATGAAGCTTGACCTGTCGAGAAGATTCGCCAATTCTTCCATTGCGTGCTAGCGGGGCGTTTGTCTTTCACATCCTGCTTTGGTTTAATTTGAGGGTATCTGTTTGATGCGGACCCAGTTCCTTGATGGCCCGTTGGAGCGCGCGTTCGCTGTGGTTGGTCGTGGTGAACGCCGAGTTTGAGCCCTCGGTCGACTGAGGTATGTTTTTAATCATCTCGATCGTTGATCTGCTTGAGTATGTATGTATTGTATGTTTCTTGGAAATTGTGGCGATGGAAGAAGTTTAGATTGAGACAATTAGATGTAATGTCTTTGAATGAGTAAATCGGTTTTGAGGGTGGCGAACTTGTGTGCCCTGAGAACGGTGTGGGTTGCTTATGCTAGCCGCCTGTATATTCTTTATATCAGTCGTGTAAGACTTCTGCAGCTTTAGCGCCGAGACTGTTGATAATAAGCCATTTTGTGTCTGCTGTTAGTATTATTTTAAATTTGAAGATATGTATAAATACCGTTTCCCTGGGTTGGCATGAGGAGATGTTGTGCTGTTTACTGCTGCTTGAGTGCTGGTCAAGATATCTTTCTCTTTTCTCTCTTCTTCTTTCTCTTCCTGCATTTATTGTCCTTGTTCTTGTTCACCTCTTTCTTCTCTCTCTTCTTCTCTTCCCTCCTCTTCCTCCGCCCCAACCGAGATTAAGGCAATGGCAATACAGACCAGCTAACAAACGACCCTTGACCGTGAAAATAGTAGCGCCAAGACTAGGAGGCCAACGCCATCGCGAACCCTATGCCCGCCGAGTTCATAAGCAACAGCGTGAATCGCGCCAGAACGAGGTCAAGGTCTTGGGCCCGCAAGAGATCCAAAAAGGTTCGCCGCCTCCAGATCTTCCTAGAGAGAAGAAGGTAGCTAGAAGCGCACGCTGCGGGTCTGCCTGCAAGAGATCTAAAAATTTTCACCTCTAAAAAAGAAGACGATCACCTACAAGATCCAGACCAGGCGCACACCCTACAGAAGCTCCAAGATAAATCCTGGCTCCAGCCCCGAACATAGTAACCGCAATCATCCGACCCTTGGATATATGATCCTTCAATTCACATATGGGCGATCATGCATGAGGCGCTGGCCATGATCGTCTAACATTCATGAACTAGACACGATAATTTAGCATTCATGTAGTTGTGTACATGCGACGCCGGTACATTTTTCGATCCCACTATATACTCATCTGGCAGACAATCGCTTGAAGGAATTACCGAGAGCTTCCCTTTTCTAGGCACCGCAATTGACAGAAACGGCTGACAACGCCGTCAAGTGACTATCAAACTTTCCCAATTGCTACTCTATCTGGAGTACGGAGTTGAGAGGCTATATTCACGAGATTCACTACTCTAGACATTTGTGGAGGCGAGCGGGACACTACGACATTGTTTACGCGTAAAGAATAGTAAAAAAACAAACAAACAAAAAACATTGATAAATTTGAAGAAGACCAGCTGCTATCAAATAACGATTTTTCCAAATTCCAACCTTTAAATACCTATATATTCGCGCATTGCTTTGTTGCAGCGGCGGCACTTCGCCTGCCCGCTGTGGATGCAGCCTGAAGGGCTTACAAATGTTGGATGCGACACGGTACATGTACATACATGTATACATGCAACCACAGCGAATGCAAACTTTCATTTCACGCCCTTAGGAGGCGCCAGTGGATGACTTGCTAAACAAGAGCATGTTCCGTATATGCGACGCTGCTTTTCAATGAGTCCTTCATTTATTCTAAGTTCCAGCGTGCACGAAATGAAAAAGAGGTCTGTCGACCCTTATCTCTGGGGTACAGAACCCGGGGCCGATTGGCCCAACAACTCCGCTCTGGGAAGTGGGCCTGAGATGGTGTCAGCTTCACGATTCCAACTTTGACCTTTACAATCAATCAGCTGCGAGGCGTGTTTTCGCATTAACATCTCTGCATTTTTGCCGTGTACCTGTACTCTCAGTATCATAGCAGGCTTAGCGACTCGCCTATCTGCCGTCATGCTAAAGTCAATCTGCACGAGCTCGCTGCTCCTCTTGAGCACGAGCTTCTTCTCCACAAGCTCCGCGTCTCAGGAAGCACAAATCCACCTCACCGCTGCAGCCAAGCAGCATCAGGTTGACCCGGCTATCCTTGCTGCTTTGGAGCAGTATCCGGACCCTGTTGATGCGCTTGTCTCGCTGCATCCCGAGGCTGCTGAACAGCTAGCAGAGCCTCGACTGCTGCACATCTCTGGAGAATCAAGCGCCCAATGGATGACTGAAGGGGACAAGCTGCGCCTCAAGCGGCAAGGAAAGAAATTTACTGACATTACTGACCATGAGGCCTTCTACAAAGAGCAAGTAAATACACTGGCTGGTAAAGCCCGTAAGTTCAAAAGGCTACATGTATCGTTAATTTGGCAACCGTTGCTAAACATATCACGCAGATTTGCCCAAGCTTAGCCACCATGGTCTTGTAAAGTCATTGTTGCCCCGCGTCTCTACAGATAGGATGCATGATGTTCTTGAGCACATGACCAGCTATTATACGCGATACTTTGGCAGTGTCACTGGCGAAGAAAGCTCACAGTGGCTTCACGATCACATTGCTGAGGTATGAGTCGCTCATTATTTATTAACCATTTATATTAGCGTACTAATAACTGTTCTACTAGATCATCAAGAACGCACCGTTCCATACTCATATCTCTCTCGAGGTTTTCACTCATTCGTTCCCTCAATCTTCAATTATTGCTCGCTTTGAGCCTAAAGTGAGAAATTTCTCGCTGCCGTTGACTATTATTGGCGCACACCAGGACTCCATGAACTACCTGTTCCCGTTGCTCCCTGCTCCGGGCGCAGATGATGATTGCTCTGGTACAGTGAGCATCCTCGAAGCTTTCCGTGTTTTGGCAGAGAGCGGGTTCATTCCAACTAATGGACCAGTCGAATTCCACTGGTATGCTGCCGAAGAGGGCGGTTTGTTGGGCAGTCAGGCCGTTGCGCGATATAAGAAAGAGTCGGGAGCTCAAATTGGCGCTATGATGGAGTTTGTAAGTATCTCGTGATCCAACACACTTTTCGGAAAGTTAACGCTCTATCAAGGATATGACTGCATTCATTGGGAAAAACGCTACCGAATCCATTGGATTCATTGAGACTGAAGCAGATGCGCCTTTGACGAAATGGGCAGCTGCTTTGGCTAATGAATACATCTCTATCCCTGCCAAAGTGTACACACTGCCTAGGTAAGAAAGATGCCACTTTTCATATTCCCTTCAATCATTGTAGCTAACGAAACCAGCGGTGCTGGTTCGGACTACATGTCTTACACCCAACTCGGCTACCCCGCTGCCTTTGCGTCTGAGGGCAATCCTTCGGCTGGTGAATTCGACTCGTACATTCATACTGAGAAGGACACAATGCACATTAATGATGAAACTGGGATTTTCTCTCTAGAGGTAAGTATTCTCTGTATGTTTTTCTTAGAGCAAAAGGCTGATACTACTCTAGCATATGGCCCGATTTTCTGAGCTGGCCATTGCTTTCGTCATCGAACAGGCTGGTTGGAATAATAAGTGGAGGTAAAGAGATGCGGAGCGGCTGGTCATATCATCCCATTCAACTATTAGCATGTTCTATCAAGTCATCTCTCTTAGAATACAACATGATCCTTGGGCCGTCTTATTGGCGTACTTTATCCTACTGGCAGTGCGGAACTAATGACTAGGCAAGCGATAGGGGCCCTACCCGCTGCCAAAATGTGTACATATGTAGGCCCTGGGTTACGCGTATGGTGTAGGAGTCTGCGATTCCCATGAATTGCTACTAAAAAAAAAAGAGCTGTTAATTCGTTACTGACTTGAATTATAGCAAGTAGTAGTCGGGTGATGAAAAGAACCGAAACCTTCCACGTCGCAAGCTAAAAATCACAGGCAATGATAAAATGCAAACTTTTATCCAACTTAGGTGCACGGGAAAATATATCAATTAAGCCTATGTTAATATTCGTTTGGGTAGTAGGACGAAAACGCCGGTAGCTAGTTGCTCATACGTCTCAAATGGTATCTCGGGATACACATGACTTACGAGAGTCTGATTAGCGCGGGGGAAACTTTCTAGGTCTCGTGAAACTCGAGACCTTCCTAATTAATGCCTCGTATCTCGAAGCCTATCCGCCCGATGGCATCTCGTTTATACGCTGTGACCCTTTACCTGACACATGAATATGTGCAAATCCCTCGGTCTATGGGTCTTTAAATTGCCTGAAGATCTATTGAATGTGCCAGAAGAGGTGCGAGCTTTTATAAGCAGAAGATCCGCTCATCCTGGCAATCGACTTTACCACTACCGCAATTACAACGATGAAGTTTACGGGGCCCAGCATGCTCGCCCTGTCCGCTACCTATGCGTCAGCTGTTGCTCAGTACACGGCGATACATCTGGTTTCAGCAAAACTCACTAGTTCAACGGCATCACGAAATACCGTACTATCACATCGAGCGGTGTTGGTCGCAGTTATGGGATCCATTTGCCGTCGAATTACATTACTCTGAGAATAATCAGTATCCAACTATTATAGGTTTTCATGGATCAAGAAGTATTAGCCTCTTTTTCGAGGTTGACACCGGTCTCAATGACGCTGAGTATACAGGTGACAAGATCATGGTGTATCCGAACGGGCTCGGCGGTGCCTAGGCTGGAGCCAATTACTACGAGGCAACTATTCCCGAAGACTTACAGTTTGTTTGGGACATGTTGGTGGATTTGAGGCAGACGTACTGCATCGATAGTGCCCCAATTTATGCTACTGGTCTGTCCATAGGTGGAGACTTTGTTGACACTATTGCTTGCAACGCTACTGTTGGCAGCGAGTTTGCGGCTTTCGCACCTGCGTCTGGATCTTTCTATACCAATAATGATGCCAATCATGACAACTGCGAAGCTGCTCGTGTGCTTATCCCAATTCTTGAGTTCCATGGGGGCGCCGGCACAGACGTCGAATATGATGGTGGAGTGGCATTGAGCCTTCCATTCCGGACTGGTGAGTCGTCGCTCTTGGTAATGTAATGTTCGCGTGGCTTGGGCTGATGGAGGTGCTAATAATTGCGTTTCTAGGCTTAGCTGCTTGGAGCAGCGGAATCAATGCGATGAGGAATATCAGCAGGAAGATTTATTTAATAACGATGTGTGCACCACCTCAGTTGGACATGTAATGGCCAAGATGATGTAATACAGCACTACAAGACCGATGACCAGAGTATGACACCAGTCTCCTCCTTTTGGACTCCTCCTTTGTTATGGCTACTTAACTAATGCAATCATACTTAGAGCATGACTGGGCTTCGACTGGGATTAATTTTTCTCAAATAGCTGCTGGAGATTTGCCAACACACATCTTGGCAAGTGCTCTCATCCAGGGTTTTTTTCATGGCATTCACTCGTCCGGCAGCTTGGGCAGACATAAGAAATTTGGAGGTTTGCTCATTTGCTACATGTCATGCATGCGAGGCTTGATGATAATCTCAGCATTTCGCTGTCATAGAGAATAGAGTCGCCATCAGCTATAAAGGTGATCCATAATCTACCCTTCAATGCCGCCATTATGTGGCAGGTAACTATACAATTTAAAAGGCCTTACAAGATTGACTTACACATATGAGCAAGTCGTTGATTCGCTATTGGCTTTCGGCAATCGTCGGACGCCGACACATTTATACGTTTCCATGAAAGAGAAAATAGCATACTGTGCAGTATTTGGACGCTTATTATTCACATCGTATATATAACATACAATAATCTGTGTATCTAAGAGACGCACTTAGGCGAAGATAAATAGAGCTCATTTCCCCGATTCTTCCATCGTTTCGAAGTGAAATGGTTTGATTCTGGTCATAATAGGTTCTGTTAAATCTTTTAGCACTAGATATTCGTTATCCAAACGATTAAAGAAATCTCCTTCATAACTCTCTCCAGATGTGCGACCGAAAAATAAAAGATTGCAAGTCCAACCAATTAGCGATTCTCTTTCACGTTCTTACAAGAGGTTCAGAGTAAATTTAAAGCCGACCGGGTGAGCCACCAAATGGTAGAGCTGACGGTTATAGAAAGGATTATAGAAATCTGTGAGCTTCGAACCGTACTTCGCAGCTTTATCAGAGCCCTAGTTACAATACTCCGTACAAAGATGGTAATTTAGTAGAGTAATCAACTTTCTTAATTGGGAAGAAAGAATTAGGGTGTTGTTAAAAATAGGAATGACGCTTCTTGGGGCCGTAATGGTTAGCTAGCTAACGACTGTCTTTTGACGTGAGCAGAGCACGTCGCTGCAGATGCTGCGAAACAATTGCTAACATATATAGCATCAATTGATGCGATATGAGATTAAGCATAGATAAATATCACTGGTGATGATCTTATTTTTTTTCTAGATTCTTCTAGTATGGGTGTAAACAAGTAGGTAGTATCGAGATATATATTTCCTTATATTTACTAGGCCTAGTGTTTAAAGCTAGAGGCCGTCAGTAGAGGGGGCCACTTGACCCCTCACACTACTTGCACTCACACTTAGTAACAATAAGACGACGTTCTTAAATAAGATTATATTGCTTACTAGCCAACTGCTATTAGACTGATATCTAAATGCTTGTGGCTTTTTATTTATTTTGAAGATGCGGGCGCTGCTGAGGTGAGATGTAGGAATAACAGAATGAGGATAAAAGCCTTTATTGCGTGGGGGTTCCTTCTTACTACAACTCGAATACCGTTATATTATTTTCATTAGAGGATATCTCGGAAAAACTCTGATAAAATCTCAACTTGCTTCATTTTGTTAATCTAACTTCGGCGGCGAGTCCTTGAAACTTTACGTTGTCGGTCGAAGAGAAAGAAAATGCCTTCTGCACCTACTGAGGGCAAGGGCAAGGAAGCCGTGTGTCTATTCTCTATACATCTATAAGTAAATTGAGGAAGAAAGAAAATAACAGTTGTAGGCTCGGATTCTTCGAGAAAGACTAGGCGCTGAGAAGGTCATCTTACCCGACAATACTCCTCCAGACTTAGGTAAATATGGTACCACCTTCTATTTTATCGCACAAGCGGCACAAATCTCCCCGGCATGCCGTGTTCTCCCAGCCGACACTGCAGATGTCATTACGATCATAAATGTTGTTCGAGAGACTGGAGCTACCTTTGCTGTAAAATCCGGCGGCCATGGCTCTTATGGTTCTGGGGCTAATGCCGAGGATGGCATCACTATTGATCTGAGCAGACTGAAAGATATCAAAATTTCTGAAGATCAAAAGTCTGTTACTGTCGGAGGCGGGTGCAGGTTTGGAGAGGTCTACAGCAAACTTGAGACTTATGGACTAGGCTGTGTCGGTGGTCGAATTTTGAGTGTTGGTGTCGGTGGTCTTACTATGGGAGGTGCGTCGTATCCCAACCCCGATTTTGAGCTTGGCTTTGGATATTACAATAACTGAGCCATGAGTCACAGGTGGTATTTCCTTCTTCTCAACCGAAAGAGGCCTTGTGTGTGACAATGTCAAAAGTTACGAGGTAAGATCTGCATTCGCCTCTCCAAGATGCAATTGCCACTAGCTTACAATAGTTCATTAAAGCTCGTTCTTGCCAATGGGCGAGTGCTCAAAGTAACACGCGAGTCGTATCCTGATCTATTTTGGGGTATGAAAGGCGCTGGTGTGTGCTTTGGCATTGTCACTCGCCTTGAGCTGGGAACTTTCGAGCTCGGAAATATCTGGGGAGGTGCCCAGACATTCGCTCATGAGCATGAGACGGCGGCCTTAGACGCTTTTAACAAGTTCGTCAATACAGGGTTTGATCCTCTGGCAGAGGCCTTCATGGTTATTACCGATGCTGCCAAAGATGGTAACAGCGTTTACACTATGATTTTGTCGCGCAGTAGCCCTGAAGAAGATCCCCCGATCTTTAACGACTTTAAGCGCCTCACGCCCCTTGTCTCCTCGACTCAAACTCGTACTTTGACAAATCTTTGTGACGAGATTGATAGTCGAAATGTGGCAGGGTTCAGGTAAATGGGCACTAGTAAACAAAAACAAAAATTTGATAGGCCTAGAGCTGATAAACTCTTCCAGATATCGGACTACCGCACAATCCGTTAAATGTGATCTTGAGACGTTGAAGGAAATTATCAATATCCATGCAGAAGCTATAGCACTTCTGAAAGACCGGGCCGGTTTTTTGCCATCTCTCTTATATCAGCCCTTACTCCCTGCTATGCTGCCAAAGGACAACATCGGCAATGCTCTTGGAATCAAACTCGAGGATGCGCCATTAATTCGTGAGTTGAGAACATAACATCTGGCAATTAGGTTGTTATTAATTAACATCTGCTCTCAACAGTCGTCTGCCTTCTGTGGAAATGGACCGACATTCAACACGATAATTTGATCTATCAGGCAGCGGATGCTTTTATGGAAAGAGTTGAGAGATGTGCCCGGGCTCGTGGCACATTCTATAACTATCAGGCTCTCAACTACGCGGCTGGTCATCAGGACGTTTATGGCGGGTACGGTGAGGAGAACAGAAACCGTCTTTTGGAAATCAGGGCTAAGTATGATTCTGCGGACATTATGGCAAAGCTTCGTCCTGGCATTATACAGCTCTAGATTGATAGGTCGGCCGCTTTGATCGGTTGGCGGAAATTCATCTTGCGTGCGTTTTCGACATAGTGATGAGTGTGCTGAGATGTGACTATTAAATAAACAGGAGGTAAAGGGAAAATATATGTTAGAGGAGTGTATACCATTGGTATGACTAGGGAGTAGAGAAGGAAGACCGGTTGTAAATATTGTGCCATTGGGGCTAACGGCCCATATTTGCCTAATAAACACAGTAGCACAGCGTCCTAACCAACTGAAGATATATATAAAATGAGAGGGATTGCTATGCAGTTATACGGTTCATTAGATTCCAAGTGTCGAATAGTAAGTCCCGATTCCGACGACTTAAAGCATTAAGCACGTTTGATGCGACGATCTTTGAAGCAGACATCCAGTTGATAACGAAACGCATTGCAATCTTCTCGAGGTTCTGTCCAGATAGGTATTTGTGATGAGATAGGCGAATGTAGATGGAGTTGCCTGTGACGTCGATTATGCCCAATATGGACGCTCCTTCTATAAAAACAGACACCGCTATGGCATGGCAGAAAAAAATAGAAAATGAAAGATGCCGCCGTATGCTGTGCCTAGTAGTTATTTCTTCCCTCTCCTATCATGATGATACGTATCTAGCAGCGCATTGTAGACTTTTCTTAAGAGAATCCGATAGCGGCTTATCCAATCCTCCTCATGTTGATCAAAGAGTCGTTGCAAAGAAGGATAAGAACAGGACAGGACGTGGTAATATCTGGGTTGCGCGAGGGAGTGCCAACGGGAACCTCTTCCGTAGACAACTAGAGTTGGCTGAGAGCATGAGTATCTACATCGACCCGCGGCAACAGCAGCTGCAGTACTATGAAACAGTAGCTGCCCTGCAGTGGGATGCGGTGACTGAACTGGGGACCATGGAGGTGGATAAAGAGGAGGAGGTGAAGAAGTACAGGAAGAAGAAGAAGAAGAAAAGGGTACGTCAGCTTGGTGGCAGGTAGCATTGCCTTGAGGAATAAATTGTTTTTCTTGTTTTGCTTGTTTCGACTTCACATAACCCTTTAGCAAATATTTCTCCAAGGACCCCATGTTTGCCAATTTAGGGCGAGCTATTGGCCGTCAATTGTGTTTGCACTCAGTGGCCAATGTCTGCGAACACGCCACTTATTTCACGCTTCTTACTATCCACTCTAGGTACCTGTATCGTGTATTTTAAAAAATATAACTCTTCTCGTGAGCTTATTTGATATGGCCTCCTAAACAGATCAGACTTCTTTCGCTGACCCATCGACATCCCGTAGACTCCATGGCCACGCTTCGCACAACTTGCAACGAGATTCTTTTTCAGAAGTTCGCAATTATGCGTATCTGCTATTGTTTGTTCTACTACTTCTCACCTCGATTGGCTGCCATGATTCTTCTTGCATCCGATAGCTATTTTCGTAACTATCCCCTCTATCAGAAATTGTCTGGGTAATGACGGTGGATATTGGAATAGCATTTCTGTCGTCTCTCTGAGACCCCTCATGCACTAATTGCTGTGAGGATGATGTGACAATTTCTGGCAGTTTATACTGGCTCTGTTCTTGGTGAGTTTCTATAGGGATATTCTCTCCTTCTTTTGAATAGTAGTTTCTCGATGCTGCCGAAGAGTTTCTTGCGCGGAGAAGCGACATGGATCGAATGGAGGAGTACAGCTTGCTCTGTGAAAATATTTTGAGCCACCAACCGTATATACCTGGAGCACAGCTGACAATAATAGTGCCAAAGGTGTCTATGTACCTGCACGGGCTTAGCATACAAACTCTCATGTTATTGGAGCTGAGAGCATCAAATGTGTGAGCTTACGCGGTAATAGATACATTCGCCCCGTTCCAGGTTGGGTCCTCAGCGCTGGTCAAAACAATAATTCTATATGAAAGTCCGACTGTACTTGTCACAATGATACTACATATGACGTCTGTTGTCAGTATGTTTAATTCCCTGTCAGTGAGGAGAGAGCAGTGGAAGAGTTCAACATACGAGAAGCCAATTAGAAACACGATGATCAGACCGCGTTTCTTGTTCTTGTCCATATTCTGGTTTACGATAATGGGAAAAGGCAAGATGAATATGGCCAAATCAACCACCAATATGCAAACGCCCACAGCTACAGTTACTGGCGCACCTGTGGCGCATTTGGCCATGAGATTACTATCCCAAATCTCACTACCATGCGGAACGCAGAGCACTGCAAATAGGCCTGCATGTGTGATTGATCCCATAGACAGTAAGATGGTAAGTCCATAGCAGGCAATTCGAACCCATCGAAGGCTGCCAAAAATTCGAAAGAAAAATGCCAAGATGGAGGCCTTAGCAAACCAATTGCCTGCGGCGCCAAAAAACTGAGATACGACATGTCGCTAAGAAAATGAGAATAAGAATAACAGCAATCAACCTTTTTTATCATATCTCCCTTGGTAAATACATACCTTTAGCACCCATGGTGTGATAATACTTATAGGTATATCCCAAGCGTGCTTTCCAATGCCCCTTTCGAGATCTGTGGTAAGAGACGTGAAGGTAAGTATTATAACCACAACAAGAAGACAATGAAAGAACCTGGACTATGGATTTAAATTGGCTTACTAGCACTTAGTAATCCCCAGTATACCAGTATAGTTATCTCTGCCCCGAGACAAAACCCTAGTTTAGTGTTAGGCAGAGTGCTTTCGTAATATTCACATATATATAAGGGATCTTCTGTTCTCTACTCACAATCATCTAGAGATAGACGTCCAACATTTTTATAGCTGGCATAGAGACGCACAGTGACAGCGACCGCGCTCATTGCAGTGATGACTGCTCCGATGGACAAGTTCACTGGCGCCAATGAAAGGCCATCTGAGAAGTTTGGCAGGCTACCATCTGGGTTTTCAACTAGTGGTATCGTCGAAAGATCAATATTACGGTAAAGATAGACCATTTTATAGAAGTTTGACGAATAATCGGCAGTTTTCTTTCTGTCGGCAAGGAATAATATGAAGAAACGGAAGGGACAACGTTATTTTCGTGCATCTACGTATACCAAAAGAATTTCCTGAGCAGCATAAGATACGTGGGGCAAGCCAGAGTATCTCTTTTTATTTATTATTAAAAAAAAACACCACAGATTGACTGTGCCCCGTGACACACGAAGGAAATCTTGGCGTGAATTTTTAAGATTGGCCCAACGCTACGCCATGTCATATAGAGTAGAACGCCACATGAGTTTGCGTCAGTCACACACTTCTTTCTGTTTTTGTGCTACTTCAAGCCAATATGAGACGCGAAGTAAGCCTGATCCAGATCCTTCAGCGGCTATGTAAGGGGGAGATCGGCTTATGGTTGGAGGTGCTCGTTATGGCTCTCAACTGGGACATCTTGCCCTAGAATGGAAGCGATTGTCTTACGCCGCAAAAGGACCGCAAGGGGGATTCAAAGTTACAGCCTTGGAGATGTTTCTGTGTATATGGCGTGGGAGATTGATGTTCGCCATAAATGAGTAGGACTTTTTGTAATTCAGTGCCGACATGGGATTTAGACCCCAAACGTCAACCCATTGTGTCATGACAGTGGCTTTGGGACGAACACGCGCTGTTGGCTACACAAGGATTTATATATGGGAATAGGAATATTTGCGTTCCTAATTCTTGTACGGTGGCATAGCCTAACCTTGCTCGCCTCACATATCCTCACGCGCGTTATGATGGGCCTGCAATTCGGTTTATATAAAGGCAATGAAAGCATTCCCGATACATTGGTATGCAGAAAACTTAATATGATAATGTGCAGCATTACATTGAACATAAGCCCATATCAATTACCCGCCTGTGAACACCCACCTATTGTGCTACCATATCCTTTCCAAACGATGGATCAATTGTTGCTTTTCGTTTTTGGTGGATTTCTCTTCTGCCTATTCTTTATGATGCCATTGCCTAAAAAATACAATTCTATATGTAATTTGGTCAAGTCCAGCACATGGCCATTTGTACCAAGCCTACTTTCACCGGCAAGAAAGCGTTTCAATGCCTGGCTGTTTCTCATTAGAGGTCCAACTATGATACAAGAGGCGTATGAAAAGGTAAACACCTACTTTTGGTGCGAATCACTTCTGTTATGACCTACATCTCTGATACAAAGGACAGGCTAAGGGGACCCCATTTTGGATTCAAGCTCCAGAAAATCGGTATCTTGTAGTCTCGTCATGGAACCACATCAAGGAAATTGATGCCGCCCCAGAGGATGTGCTCTCTCTCCAGGCTGCTGCTAAAGAGATCTTACAGCCACGATATACGATGCAGAACTTCAATTGGTTTAATAAGAAGGGAGTGGATGGTACGCCACTTGTCAGAACACTTAGGACTCTCCTCACGAACCACCTCCCCGACATCTTGCCTGATATTGGCCGGTCTATGTCTGCTCTTCTTGATAGTATACAAGATTCACAGCCAATGGTAAATGGTAAGATATCACATGGCCATTTTATAACCATTACCAAGGCATCCTGTTAACGCTCTGTGAAGGATCGCATATTGCTCCATTGTTCCCGATGGTAATTGAAGCGATCGCACTCACGAATGCAAGTGCCTTCTTTGGAAGCGGCCTCAGTGAGATAAACCCAAATACTGGAGATAGATACTTTAAATAGCTGAATATGTTTTCAGGTCGTGACAAAAGGTTTATGGCTGCAGCCATGAGTTTTATCGAGCATACACTTATATGCGCAGAAGTCGTACGGGTACTTCCTAGTGCCATTGCACCGTAAGAAGGACCTTGAGTATTCGTGAACTATTTCTAATGCTATTAGAACAGCTTCGTCGGAAATCTGATGGCAAGGAGACTTGGCTCTGGAAAAATCATATATGATTCATTAATACCTATTGCCGAGGAACGACTTGAAGAGAGAGCGCGAAAGAGTCTCAGACATTCCGTGCCTGAGCATGTACGTGTCTACCTGTTAGATTTAGATCTCCAACTCGTACTTTCATGTTTCTCTGGCTGATAAAGATGATAGCATGACTGCATACAATGGGTTATGGAATGTTCGCCACGGTCAAAGCCATGGTCTGCAGAGCGAATAGTCCATGAGCTTATGGCTCTGTGGTTTGGGTCAGTACATATAACGTCAACGGTAATAATTTTCTTAATCCCATCTATGCTGGTTCAAGCTAAATATGAAATCATGCTAGACTGCTTGCTTTGCTCTTCATCATCTCTGTCTTCACCCGGAATATGTTGAACCTTTAAGAAACGAAATTGAAAGTGCCGGCTGGGCGCAATTCGAAAAATCAGGAGGTAAGGCTTTCCCTCTGCTCGACAGCTTCATGAAGGAGTCTGCCAGGATCAGTCCAGTAGAGTCAGGTAAGTTCTCGAAATACATCATGGACATGTGTCGAGGATTTGGCATAGTGAGTGACAATGATTCCAGTGAGCTCGCGTCGCATGGCCCTAAAGCCTTTTGTTTTATCCGACGGTTCCAGAGTCGAGGTTGGTGAATGGATTTGCACTGCCCTTCGAGGCATGATGCTGGATGCGCGCCATTATACAGACCCGCTAGAGTTCCAAGGCTTTCGGTTTGTTGATCCCGGTATTCTTGAGAAACATGTCCCTCAAACTACCGGTCTTACAACCGCACAACTGCAAGGGATACCATCCAAGTTTACAGATATTGGTGACTGGCTGCTATGGGGTACAGGACGTTCGGCATGGTGAGTATACATTCGGTGTACAATATTCCTCTAAGAGTGAAATTGCAAGGCTGACGCTGAAAAAATGGTGTGCACAGCCCTGGCCGATTCTATGCGACTGCAATCATGAAAACGCTGCTAGCGTTATTTATTACCAAATACGACATACTACTTGAAGACCCCAAGGCCGCTAGATATTTTGCATGGCGGACCTTCATCTACCCATATTCAAGCACCAAAGTGATTCTTCACCCTCGTACTACTCCCTAATTCTTATTTCTTGAAATAAAGAGACACACATGAGGGCCGACTAGTAGTCGTTTTTTTCTCTCTGTATTGCTATGTAGAATTTTTAGATCTCGTATTCAAATATGTTTCTTTTTTACCAATCACATGGCTTTTCCTGAGTAGCATACCGAAAGGCGGAGTAAGTGACACAAGTAAGTGTTGGCTTTGCTGAGACATTTGCCAATAGTCGCAGGATGAGACGCCCAATACGAAACCAACAACACGAACGTGTACATACAGCTAGCTGCCTGCCTTGTTTGAGACAGTGTGAGCTCTAGGCGAATTTTAAACAAGCAAGGCCTTCGTTTCTGACCACGATTTCACAAGCTCCCTTTTGACCATCACTTTCCTCCACCACTTTGCAATCTCAGTGACACAACCTTCCAGCACATACAAATAATTTCTCTCTACCATGTTTGAACACTTTGCTTTACGACATATCGCGCCGCTATTCATTGCGTCAGCCACTACTTTTGGCGGCCTCTGGCCTTTTTGGTCGCCGCGAAATGCTATGCTCGAGTTCGGGCTGCCAGAGCGCATTGCGGACTCCCCCCCCGCGCATCCCGTCATGGTGCTTTGCTCTGCTCGCACTACCACTCTAGGATTGCTCATGTTTATCTTCTACCAACAAGAAAGATTCGCCGACGTGGATACCATCATGTTGGTTATGGGTGCCTATCTAGGCCTCGTAGACGGCTACGTATGCTGGAAGGAGGGAATGCCAGGCAAGGCTGTCTTTCGCTGTGTCTCGGGCATGGTAATCGCCGGATTTGGGATGACTGGTTTGACAGAGGGGGTTTCTCAACCATGAACAGAACTACGAAGGACCCGAACCCGAGTCTAGAGTACGACAATTCGGGAAACTGTTGGATGGGATTAGGGGCTAGCTTAGTTAAAAAACCACAGTACACAATTAGCTCCTGTACCTTTCCGAGGCGCCACAGCAGGATGGAGGATTGTTCAGTGATGTGAGACATAATTTGGAGATCGGCACCCATGTCAGCACTACAAAGCCAAGAGCAAATGACTTCCATGTGAAGATGTAAAGGAATGCGTGCACTGACCGCAGCTAACGGTATTCACGGCTTGGCAATGCAGAGGATCGGACATGACATCAAACCGCCAACCTGCATACACTGGGCATCGCGTCGAACGTCGTATTGAAAGTAGATCCTATAAGTCACTTTGTCAGTACTACTTACCCCAGCATACATTCTAGCAATTCCAAAGTTCGAAAAGGTGTGCCAAACATGTACATCTGAGTAGGCTAAAAGTTCACAAGGCTCTGAGGTTGCATGCACAGACCGACCGCAATAGCGCTTGCTTGTTCATGGCGTGAATACATACAGACAGGAAATCGCGACATTAGATCCACCATTGCCCATTTACTCAGAAGTCATGCGCTGGCTTCAAATCACAAAGCCCAAAGATTAGCAACCATCCATGTACACGTGTATCATAACCAGCGTCTTCAGCAAACCGTCAAGATGGGCGACCATGAGCCTGGTATAATCTTGATGAACTCAGAGGCCCTTTCTCCAAAAACTCAAGCACAGGGAAGTGAGAAAAATAAAGAAGAAGCTCGAGTCGATGAATTAGAGCCATTCCAGCACTCATGGCGAGTGTGGTGCGTTTTTATTGTTCTTTGTTTGCTATCCTTTATTTCTGCTATTGATGCCACTATCGTCACCACTTCCCTACCAACCATCACGCGCGACATTGGCGGTAGCCAAGAATATGTCTGGATCGTCAACTCATTTCTATTTACTTCAACTGTACCACAGCCACTCTTTGGCCAGATCTCTGATATCTTTGGTCGGAGAAATCCCATGCTCGTCGCCATTCTCCTTTTTGCTATTGGTAGCGGGCTCTCCGGTGGAGCTCAAAGCCCTGGGATGCTCATCGCTGCTCGAACTATCCAAGGTCTTGGTTCAGGGGGACTCTATGTGCTCTCCGATATTATTGTCTGCGATATGGTCCCTCCCCGTCATCGCGGCCCTTATCTAAGCGCCATCCTCTCGACTGCAGCTATAGGGACGACTATTGGGCCCATTATTGGTGGTGCTCTAGCACTGAAGAATTGGAGATGGATATTTTGGCTTAACTTGCCAGCATCGGCAATTGGGTTACTTGCGATTGTTCTCATTCTCAATGTCAAATATAAGCGCAGCCCAACATGGCGCCATGCCCTTGCTCGAGTCGATTTCCTCGGCAACATCATCTTCGTTCCATCTATGGTCAGTATATTCTTCGGTCTGATTATGGGCGGTACGCATGGCTACCCGTGGAGTTCTTGGAAGATAATCTTACCTCTTATTCTTGGACTCTTTGGCTGGATCATGTTCCATCTCCATCAAGCCTCGTCCATTTGTCGGGAGCCGAGCATGCCACCTCGGCTATTCAAGCACCGAACATCGTCTGGAGGCTTCCTTATCATCTTTCTGGGAGCAGTTATTCTTCAGGCTATTAACTATTTCTTACCTATATACTTTCAAGGCGTCAAGGGGGCTACACCATTGATGTCAGGCGTTTATTTCTTGGCTTTTGCGCTCGCTATCATGCCATTTGGTGGCATGGCTGGAGGCTTCATATCCAAGACAGGCCTTTACATACCCCTGCATTGGCTAGGCTTTTCATTTAGTGCCATCGGAATTGGCCTATTCTCAACACTTGATGAAAATTCCAGCCGAGCAGCGTGGATTGGCTACCAAGTCATTGCTTCAGGCGGCACCGGGATTATCTTCACAGCTACATTGCCCTCTACATTAGCAGCGCTTCCCGAGTCAGATGTAGCAGTTGCCACTGGTACCTACTCATTTGTGCGGTCTTTCGGGCTTGTCTGGGGTGCCACTATGGCATCCATAGCCTTCAACGGCCAAATAAATTCTCATGTCAATTCTATCAAGGACCAAGCCGTACGCAACTTGCTTATAGATGGAGGTGCGTATGCATATGCCGCTGTCCAACATGATGGCATCTCCAAATTGCCAGATCCTATTCGAAGTCAGGTCATCAATGTTTATGTGAAAGCTCTCAGAGTAGTCTGGTGGATTATCACATCCATCTCTGTCCTAGGATTTCTATGCACCTTCATTGAGGAACACGTTGAGCTTCGTAGGAGCCATTCTACAGAATACGGACTTACAAATAAAGATTCTACGGCCAATAATTTAGAGGAAGGCTGTCGAACTTTGGCCCCAAGTATGCAGGAAAATATCTGATCAAAGAGCGTTCAGAACCACATCTAGCAAAAGAAATTCTATTTCTTTTACAATAACTTAAAAGTCAGCTGATAGAACTTGGTAGACAAATGACTATTTATATGATGGTTTTATTAAGTTTCATTGTTTCGAGTCTCAATGGAAGCAGTGGCTAATGAATCGAAGCGTAGCTCTTATATTTGACCGCGTAATTTAGGTACAAATACCTCAGACAAAGCTCCTTGCCTTTCAAAAGCTCATCCATAGACTTAGTAATAGAGTGCACCATGTCAGGATAGATTAATATTGCGTAGATTGTGTTCTTCATGAGCAATCTTGATGAGAATGTGCTTTTCTTTTGTTGAAATTCAAGCTATGAACATTTTTAGCTTTTAAACAGCTTCATGGCTGGCCTCTAAAGAAAATTGTGCATATTTTCAAGAAATTTTCGGAATAGCAGTTTTACAAAATAGGTCACGAAAAAAAAACTTTTAAAAGAAGCGTGCTAAAAAAAAGAAAAGACCAATAGGGTATTAACATAACCATGCTGAGCCGTCTAAAAAAATGTAGTTCAACATTTAAAGCTTGTTTAATTCCGCTGCTCCGCATGCACCTACAGTTTCATACCCTCACGACTATTTGAGATTTTAAATGGTCACGTATGTATCTGAATCTTGTTATTTTTTGAAATGAATCTAAATAAAACATTCTATTGAATGTCTAAATGTAATTGAGAGCCTGATTATAGAATTCATATAACTTATATACTCGAAATAAGAATTGGAGGTACCCAGAGAATGCCATTTTTCAGCCAGCTAGATCTTGTTCCATAGTAGATCGGCCAACAGAGCGCTATTCTAACTTTATGTAATGTGAAAGTGCAATACTATTAAGATCGAGATCAGTTCTCCGTTAATTTGCGCATCCAGATGATCATATTTCATTGCCTTTGCATCAACTGAAACGTTCATGGCGCCACTGGTTCTGCAGTCCGCCCGAACTGGTTATGTTGCTCTGCGAAATAGTCGGCACTGGACAGGTCTCGATCTTGGTGCCTTTTGGAATGAAACTTGAAGCAGTTAAATTCGACAATTAATAGCATCGATTCTGGGTCGTTCATATCAACGTGCTGGGGCTGAAGAGAGAGCTTGCTGACTTCACGCTGGTAACGATTGATTCTCATTCTAATACGCGTAGAGAGCAAGTATCTGCGAAACCGCCCTGCCTATCGGCTGTATTCAGATCAATGTGGAAGCCACTTAAGAGAATTAAATTATCAAGTACGGACATGCGAGTGTAAATGTTAATACTACACTATGTTAATATAAACTCAATACGACCTACTAATTTTGGACAGCTTTGCGGCAGCTTGAATTGCCCGTTTTCCTGCTTCATTGGTGAAAATCCCCATACATGTCCATTGGTTGTGGGTTAGCCCCCGTTTCTCTGCATACATGGATTACATTTTTGGTGTAGTTTCGCCCAATCCGTGGAAGAAACGAGAGATGAGCTAGGATACAGATCATGGGGTTGACCAACCATCCACACCACACCACATGTGCATGAACCTCGGCTTTTAAGGCGGCTGGGGACAAGCCTGGCGGAGTTAAGAGGCGGGGAGTATCACGGAATCCATACTGCCAAGGACCATACGTACACAAACATAGCATTTGCTGTTTTTGCTTGTACCATGAATAAATACACAACGGCAAATTAACCAGACTTAGATCAAAGAAATATATTTCGTCCTTATTTAACTCGTTCGCCATGATATACTCCAACCCAAGACATATGGACGTTCCAAATCTGGACCTTCTTACTCTTCTATTTGGTATGCCGACATTGACTTACTCCGCATAATGACATCTTCATCTCCTCCCTGCGCTATATTCCCTCATCTCTATTTGAGAAACTGATTGTAATTTCTTTTATAGACTATGAAGGGTGCCAAGCAAAAGAAGACTCGCCAATCTTTGCAGAAGCTAAACATCCTTCCAAAGTTATCACCAAGGCTCAGGTTCGCGATATAACTCGCCAATTTGCCTATTTCCTTCGCTACCACTACGGCATCGGTAGAGACGGCCCTGGAAAGGATGTAGTTGTCACTATATCTACGGGGCAGTCCGCGTTAGGCTGTATGTTCTACGCAGTAATTGCCGCAGATGGCATTTACTCAGGTGCATCGCCTTCCTCCACAGTGGCGGACTTGACCAGGCAGATCAAGGATGGACCCAGCAATGTTGTTGTATGCAGTGAAGAAGTGAAAGATCTCGCTTTGAGTGCTGCTCGCAATGCCGGGATCCCAGCTAGGAATGTTCTAGTGTTGAAGTCGTATCCGCTAATCCAGCTGAAGAGTGCAGATGGTGCAGTCGAATGTGACTTTAAAGGTTCTCTGGATTGGAGGCGCATCACTGATCCAAAAGAGCTTGAGTTCAGCAAAGCGTGTATTGTGTATTCATCAGGAACCACAGGACTGCCAAAAGGTGGGTGGCTAAGCGCTTGCCTGCAATATCGTAAGAGCAGATTTACTAAAATACTAATTTGTAATAGGCGTCCTCGTATCTCATCAAAATATGGTTTCCGAGTGCTATATTCCCAGTACTCTGGCCCTTGAGGCTTGGCAAAGATTGGGAAACATATTCCCCATGTCCACTATCGCCCATTTACCTGCAGCGCACATTGCCGGCATACAATGCTATTTCATAAATAATGTTTATGAAGGATCCGTCATTTACTGGATGCCAAGTTTCAATTTTGATGATTTTGTTCGGCACGTTGCAGAACTCAAATTGACATTCTTCTTTTCTGTACCACCTATATTCATGGCTATTGCGAAGCACCCAGCAGTGAAGGATCAATTTAAAAGCGTTGAGTATGCTACAACTGGTGCTGCGCCTATGAACTATGACCTGCAAGAATCAGCTAGTAAAAAGCTAAAGGGCGCTGTTTACCAAGTTTGGGGGCTGAGTGAAACGACCGGTGCTGTAACCTATACTCCACCAGACCGCACTGATTCTATGGGTAGTTTGAGTCCATTGTTACCAAGCATTAGTTTAAGGTACGCATCAGTAATTGGGGCTTTTATGGAATACCACTAACTTACTCTTTAGACTGGTGGATGAAGCTGATAATGATGTCGAGATTGGACAACCAGGCGAAGCTTTGTTAAAAGGACCAATGATCACTAAAGGCTATCACAATAATCCTGAAGCCACCAAGTCATCTTTCACGGCAGACGGATGGTTTCGAACCGGAGATATTCTCAAAATGAAAGGAGATTTGCTCTACGTGATAGACAGGAAGAAGGTGAGCACTAGATCGTAAACTTTGATAAATCTTATAAATATCTAACTGGTTTGACGTCACAGGAATTGATTAAATACAAAGGGTTACAAATTGCACCAGCCGAGCTCGAGGGTATTCTTACCACTCACCCGTCTGTCGCCGATGCCGCTGTGATTGGGACGCAGCGAGAGGATACAGAAGTGCCGACGGCGTATGTGGCTCTTGCTGCTGGAGCAAAAGGGAAAATATCTGAAGCCGAGCTTGTCGATTATGTCCAAAGCAAAGTCTCAAATCATAAGCGCTTGAGAGGCGGTGTCATCTTCATCAATGCAATTCCTAGAAATCCAACAGGCAAGATTTTACGAAAAGAGTTAAGGGCAATATACAATCGCCAGACGAAGTCAAAGATTTGAATATCTGCAGACTATGCTATGAGCAGAATTATCTTTTTATTTCACTCATCAAGATCTTAAGATCTAGCAATACTATTAAAAGTCATTTTATTATACATGGATTATGTAGATTTGATACCTTCCGTAAATTGAACAATGACGTCTCCAACTTGATCAGGCGACTCGATACAATACCAGTGACCAGTTTCATCGAGGACTTGCAATCGTTTATTCGTTGAGCCCCAACTTCAATAATGGTAAGTAAGCAATTTGTTTCTAAAACTCGTTAAGAAAGTGGAAGTAGTAAAGCTTACCTATCAAGGATTTTCTGCGAGAGCTCTATCGGGCAAACAAAGTCCTCAGCACCAGCGATAAGCAAGAGGGGCGTCTTGATCTTTTCATAATCCGGTCGTGACGCAGCTATAATTGCTTTACAGTTCGCAATGTAGCCCTCTGGAGTTTGAGCGAGGATAAGAGTACGAATGAATGCACGTTGCAGTGCTGTGGCCTGAGATGCTGTTCCCACTTTGGGTATTACATCTGCTAGACCGTCCAATCCATCTAAGAGTGGTGAGTATACGAGTTAGAGATCCATACATTACATTGGCGTCTGAGATTGTGACTTCGTATTTGCATGCTTACTTTGTTGAACCTTATTAATTCTGTCTTCGAGCATTTTTGCAAGGCCCTCATTAGGATATACGGGGCCTAAAAGAACTGTGCCGGCGAATTGGTAACGAAGAGTGGCTTCAGGAGCGACAATACCGCCCATAGAGTGGCCCACTATTACAGTGCGGTTAGGCGAGATGTTGAGTCCTGAAATTGCAGCGCCTATGTCCTGAACGATTGTCTCGAGATCACCGCCTTGACCAGTCAATTTGGTCAAGGCTGAGCCTTTAATATTTGAGCGATGTTAGTTACAGTGCATAACGTGGAAGTTAAAAAAGGATGGGTAATATAGCTTGTAATTACGCACCATGGGAGTCGAGTGCTAAGCAGGAGTATCCTGCATCTACGAGCTTCGGAATGACCGGGGCATAGTAAGAACTGGAAGAACCCAAGCCGTGTATTAGAATGATGGTTGTTATTTTATCTGAGGATGATGCCGCCGTTGGTGGTGAAGTCCAAGTATAATACAGTTGCCGGTCTCGGTCTTGTAGCTTGAGGAATGGCATGGCTGAGTGACTGATCGGAGCTGGTATATGGAATCGCTAGGTAGTCCGCATCAATGCAGCTAGTCAGCTCCTTAACGCATGGTCTAGGATCAGGATAACTTCGCCTCTGGACAAGAGACAGATGAATAGGATTTACTCGGATAGATGCGGTATAATGAGATCCTTTTACGGCTTTTTTATTCCGCCCCCGGATGGCTTAAAGGAGTCCTGTGTACGGAGTAGTCTACTGAGAATGAGGGGAGATGCAAATGATGTAAGAGGAACTGCAAGACGAGAGTGTCGGTTAAGGGCGCGGCCCCACTGTTATCAATGTCGGAGTCCGGGTTTGGGAATCGGATGCGGGATCCTGGTCAGGATCCGATATCGAGAATAGCCTTGGTTAGGGATGTTGAGCGGCAAAATTCACATCGCGCATCCGTCGCATTTCCAAATATGAGGTTTTTAAATGGGCTTTTTTGTTTTAATTTGCGTCCCTCGGTAAAGTTTGGAGTTAAGATAGCGATTTGTCCCGTCCATCTCCTTGTTGCGTTGACAGGGGCAATTTTACGCTCCCCATACCCTTGGATTGGTAAGAACGAATGATATAAAAATCGACCTGAACAATATTACAGTATTGCAGAAAGAGAGATTGTGGTCCAATTGTTCTTTTCTCATTATTATATCAACAGTACCACTCACTCTCGCCTATTATGAACGGCACGTCAATACCCGCATATTCCTCTAAGAAAGAGGCCCTAGATATTTTGCGGTACCTCTGCAAAGAATTTGATTCCGTATCGCTGCCTTCTGGAGTAGCAAGCCGAGCGGACCATGTCCAATTTGTCGCAGAGCATGACCAACCATACTTTCCTATTCCTTTCAAAGAGACGGAAACAACAGCTGCGCTAAAGGCTATCGAGGCATCAGTTGCATCTCTCCTCGCGGATACAAAGCAAGGGGCAGCGCCTTCTAAGAGAAAAATTGTTGTTAATCTTGAAAAGACAACAGCATTTCTATTTCAAGCGTACTTAGCCCGGGTTGGAGGGTATGGAAAGCTTGATCAGCAAGTGAAAGGTCTGCTGAAAGGTATTTGTAGCTCAATATCTACACAAATCTTATTCATTTGCTAATCTCTAATACATCTAGATACGGATCTTCTTCAGGCGCAATCTGATCCTTATCGTCGCATGTCAGCAAACCTATATGCTACAAGAGCGCCTAATGAATATTATCACATCCATGGATCATTAGAAGCATCGACGACGCTGAATATGATTGGGCTGGAATCGTATCGCCCTGATTTGGCGACACATGAAGATATTGTGAACACGATTGAATCCGCAGTGAGGAAATTTTCGGTAGACGAATTGGAAAAGCTGAATGCGCAGCATAAACAAGCTGGAATAAAAGCATTCACTCATGCCGAATTTCTGAAAACCCCTCATGTAAGTCAGAGCTTGGAAGATGCAGATTGTAGAAAGCCAAAGGCGGCATCAGCTGACAATATTCACAGGGCAGAACAAACATTGCGCTTCCACCATGGTCGGTTGAGAATATAGAAGATAAGACGCCGCAAATCCCTCTCACAAGTCACGGTGGTGATCGACTACTCTCCGGTATTAAGGTCCTCGAACTATGCCGTATCATTGCTGGCCCTACAATCACCAGAATTTTGGGTGAATATGGTGCAGAAGTCATCAAGGTGACAAGCCCAAACCTGAGTGACGTACCTTTCTTTCAGGTGGACGGCAACATGGGAAAGCGAGCGACAGATCTGGACCTCAAGACTGCGGAAGGGAGAAAGACTTTTGAGAAGCTCTTGGCTGAGGCTGACGTCGTGGTTGACGGATATCGCCCTGGAGCGATTGCGAAGTTGGGATACGGCCCTCAACAACTTACTGAACTAGCGGTCAAGAGGGGTAAAGGATTCGTCTACGTTAATGAGAATTGTTTTGGATATGAGGGCGAATGGGCAGGTCGGCCTGGATGGCAACAGATTTCGGACTGTGTAAGAATCTCGTGGCTCAATTGGATAACGCCCGAGTTATGGTTTACTGACAGAGCAACTTTCAGGTGACGGGCATTGCGTGGGAACAAGGCAAGTTCATGGGCCTCGACGAACCAATGATACCGCCATTTCCCATATCAGACTATGGCACTGGCTGTATCGGCGCCATTACGGCGCTTGTTGGCCTTTATCATCGGGCGACTCGGGGAGGTTCTTGGCATGGCAAAGCTTGCCTGCTGCACTACGACCTTCTACTATTCAAGGTTGGCTTACTACCGGAACACGTTCAGCAGAGTCTCCGCGATACAATGGGTCCCGAAGTCCTCGCGCTACGGTACCACAACAGCGTAGACCAGATTTCAGGAACCGTGCTGCGTCGTATGCGAACAGTATACCCTGAATTTGTGGACAACCCAAAATATTTGGATAAGTGGTACGCTGATAAATACAAGGCTGAGGTGCATGCAGTAAAGCCAGTGGTGGAGATTGAGGGTTTGGAAGTGGGATTTCGGAGAGCGAGCCGGCCGAATGGTTCGGATGAAGCAAAGTGGGAGTTGAACGAGGAAAAGGATTATCGAGTGGAATAGAGGTAGACTAGAATAGCAATTTTTAGCATGGTAATAGATAGGATAAGCATTTCAACTGTCCTTGAAGGTCCTGAGGAAGCTCCATACTGCCTGAATACACGGTGCGTCACCCTCGCTTAAGGCTACAAGCCGCCTTTACAATGCCACAGCCAATTATTAGGCCCTTATCCGACACCGTGGAACAAATTGAATACTAATACACGGCCTGCGAGAGGCTAAGGCGTCCTGTGGGTGGAGCTTCCGATCCGCGGCCAAGCCGCTACCACGGAGTAGTGCCTATATCTTTTGCGAGGAGATGCTAGCTTCATGTATATCCCAAATCAGGTGTCGGGGATGCTATCCGACAATGCAGCCACTTTCGGGTCTGGGGAACCCCGCAGGCGGATGCAGAACTTTGGCAAGGAGCGAAACGAAAAAAACGAACGATACAAGCGTCACCTTTGGCTTATACATTATTGGATAATCATCTATTTACTAATTGAACGGGTATCAAGAAAGTTCATTTGGATACCCGTAAACATAGGTTATAAGACTAGGCTTTCAGCGTGTTGGTCTTTTCGAAAGAGGCATTGAAATCATCAATTACAACCTGCGACACAGCTTATATTCAAGCCAGCTCTTCTCTAATACAACTTAAACATATCGCCAATTCTCTCTCTCCTCAGTAAAATTTGAAAGATGGGTTCTCAATCGAACGGTGGCGCTCTTGGCCAGGACTTCACCAGCCATGTTATCCAGGCCATGGGCCCAAACACCACACCCAGGATGCGGACAGTCTTGACCTCTCTTATTCAACATGTTCACGATTTTGCACGGGAGGTCAATCTGACGACGGAAGAGTGGCTGGCGGGCGTGGAAATGATCAACTGGGCAGGACAAATGAGCAACAACAAGCGCAACGAGGGGCAGTTAGTATGCGACGTTATCGGTTTAGAATCGTATGTGGCTCTCTTCCTCATCCCAAAAACTGATTTTTACTAGAGTTAACAAGGCGGCGAGTTTAGACTTGTAGATGATATTACATACCGAGAAGCCAGCAAGACAGACAAGCCACCCACATCATCTGCCATTCTTGGGCCATTCTGGCGTGCTGACGCACCAATCCGAGAGAACGGTACTACTATCACATTCAACACTCCAAAAGATGGAGTAGTGTCGTACATGCATGGCCGAGTTACGTGCGCTGAGACGGGCAAACCCCTTGCAAACGCTTCGGTGGATGTCTGGCAAGCTTCTACAAATGGTATTTACGCCATGTAATGCTAATGGTGCTAAATGTCAATGGTCGCTAACGTTGAATAAAATATACAGGATTGTATGAGCAGCAGGATGATGATCAGATTGACCACAATCTACGTGGCAAGTTCATCACCGATGCGGAGGGTCGGTATTCGTTCTATTGTCTCCGTCCGACACCATATCCTGTAAGAGAAATCCTAAAGAGATGGCCCTTCCTCAATTCTTTGAGTAGGTCGCATACTAATGTCGATGAATAGATCCCCTTCGATGGCCCTGCAGGAAAATTGTTGAAGCTTATGGATCGTCATGAGTTCCGGCCTGCACATATTCATCTCATTGTAAGTTGCTTTATCTCATCATTTGCTCTATTATTGAGCGCTAACGCGCAACGGCAGGTCGAATCAGAAGGATACAGCTCTCTGACCACCCAAATTTTCGATAAAGACTCGAAGTACCTTGAGGACGACAGCGTGTTCGCGGTGAAGGATGGATTGACTGTCGAGTTCAAGCCTCTCAAGGGAGACCCGCAGGCGGAATGGGATTTGGAGTACGATGTGAAGCTGGCAAAGAAGTTTTAATGAAGACACGAATGCGATTTTATTTTGGCCATAACGAAAATTGTAATTTTGATGATGCTTTTGCATATCTCTATATAACCCATATTACCAAATTGAATGCACTTATCGTTCTGTTATTTTATTATGCCTTGAAACGCATATGTATGAACCCTATAAGTGCGTGTTGCATCTGCGTGTATAAGCACAGCCATTCACGCCTCATGTGTCTTGTGTGTATGAAGCATGAATGCTGGTTGCGTACTAAGGACAATGTGTGAATTGCTCAAGCAGCAGATTGTCGTACCCGCCAGTATACTTGAGAAGAAATGCGCATATATCCTTTCATAATTAACTATCGACAATTCAACGCCGCGAATTATTTACGGCCCGAAATGAGAATGATTGTGCGTGGTCATTTTTTTAAGCAATATCCTAACAATATGTATCTATGCATTTAAGTAGTAATAGGTAGCTATTTAACCGCCAAATCAGTCTGTTCTAACTCCCAACTCTATTTTCCCTCGTCATGCCTCCTGCCCAATAATAATTCCACTCGGGAGTTCAAGCCCAACAGGCAATCCGTGAATATATTTTTCACGGAACTCGGCTCCTCGCTTCTCTGCCAAGGCCTGCTCAATATCCTTATACATATCATATCTAATTCATTAATTAGTCTCCTGTCGAATAACACGGTAATGGGGACGTTTGACTTACGCGTTCATTTCTTCAATGGTCAGTTTTTTCTTTTCATCTTCCACTTTGTATGTAGAGATATTTTTATTCTGTGAGAATCCTAAACGAGTATCATGTTTAGTACTGATCTGTTTATAGAGAATGCTTAACTCAACTCACCAATTCTCTCATTAATATTGTAAGCGGCCTTTGCGGCAGCAGACTGCACCCTTGTCACTCTGGGAAGCCGAACAGTATCATACACGGCTAGGGCCTCTTCAACGTCCCCGTTGAAATACTTTTCGCTAAATAGGATACCTAACGCAGCAGCATCTTCGATAGCCATGCAGGCACCTTGACTTTGATGGGGCATCATCTTGTATCGTGTCAGTTCAGCTACTATTTAGTAGTTATTTAAGCGAGTAATCATACCGGATGCCCTGCATCGCCCAGCAAACAGACTATGCTCTTGTGAATATAAGGATAAGGGTCACTATAGCATGCGAGTTAGTAATGAAATATTTGTAGAATATCACCATCATCTTCTATACTCACTGCACCCATAGCCGCCATGGCTGGATTTCTTCTCCAATCTTCAAATGTGCCAGCACTTGCGCGTCAAGGTTCGGATACGGCGCAAGCAGTTCCTCTACCGGCCTATCATCGTTCCCCCAAGTATGTGTAGAGTAGTCGCCCACTGAGCGTGGAAAGAAGCAATAGTATGACAAGAGCTTGCCTCCATTGCACGGCGACAAAACAATCTTGTCCCATTTACCCTCTTGCCCGCCCCAGTATTCCAGCGCGCTGTCTTGTGAGTAATCAACTAGACCTAGCTTAACGGCTTCTTCCGTAGTGACGTTTGCGTGGAGGCAGCTCTGCTCGGATGGCCGTTTTGCTGGATGGATGCCAATCTGGGTACGGACAACTGAGCCGATACCGTCCGCGCCGATGACAAGGTCGTGTTGGGCGGTAGCACCATTAGTGAATGTAATCTTACCAGCACTAATGTCAATCTCTTTGCACTGTATGGAATAAGATTAGTATTTTCCTCATATTTACTGTATGCCTGATTCATCCACTTACTTGGTGATTCACTTCCAGCTTCGCTGGTGTCCCCTTACCATCCTCCCCCAGCGCAGAATCCTTCAACATGGCATGCATGTACTGCCGATGAAACATATTATAAACATACCCCCACCTTTCTTCATAGTCTTCCAAGTCATACACGCTGACCGGCTTACCCGTCTTCCAATCACGATTGATCAGCTTCTTTAGCACGACTGGATCCCCTTTTGCTATGTCGACATTCCATTCATGAAGCCAGCGTGTGCCGTTCGCGGCGCATGAAACAGAGGCGCCTACTTCGCTGACAAAATCGTGTTTCTCGTAGATGGTTACTTCGTGGCCAGCACGACGCAGAGCGATAGCAACAGACATGCCACCGATTCCACCTCCGACAACTCCGACATTGAGGCGTCTCCAGCCAGAATGGAAATTTGAACCCATTTTGAAAGAGTAAGGAAGAATAATGGTTATTTAAAAGTGGTTATATTTAACTTGTAAAATTTGTGTTCAACAAGCTCGAGCATTGAAAGTAATGTCAGTGTTGGATCAACTGAAGTTTATCTATTTCTCGTCTTCTCATACATAGGTATCCATGGAGCGGCAAAGAACTTTACTCGGTCTCAGCTAATCTGTCATCGTTATCTCTCTCTTTGCGCCGCCATTCACGTCAGTGCCTAGAAAAGACGCCGAATTGGGAAAAGTTGGCAGGCTTTTCGCGGATGCTGGCGGCTATGCCCCTTGCAAGCATAGATAGGTGCAATAGCCGCCACAATATTGGCACAAGCCAAATATAGCAAATGAAAGCTTATCTGTTTTAACTATTATTCGTCATGTATCAAACACAGCCAACGCATGCTCGGTACCCAATATTTTAATAACATACACCAGCTATACTATAGCAGTTAATTTCTTGTGCAAGCACAGTATGCAACCTACCGACATGCACTTTATGCTTGCCCTCAGCCTCAATTCGAGAGTTATCCGATGTACTGTAATTCGCATATGCTGTGAATTTTGCACGGGTAGCCGTATCAAACACCTCCTAAAACCTCTTCTATATACGTATCCTAAATTTAAATCCCATACTGGCGCTCCTCATTTAAAATTAACCCCAGCACCTTCATAAGTACTCCAAAATTCATTATAACAAAATTCGAAAGTAAAAGCCCCATCCCATCAAGCATGTACCAAACGCCGCCAATGCTTAGCTTACTCAGATCCAAAAACCCTCGGGCTGTAAAACGGAAAGCTATCCCATTGCGACAGGTCAAGACTATCCCACCCTCGCAACATGTCTCCATCTATCTCTGCAGGGTGGCCCGATAGATCGGTGATCCAAACTTCGCCAATTTCCCCAGCTGCTGGTTCTGTATTACTAAGAGGCAGAATTTCGTCGTCGTCGTTATTGGCGCTGTTATCTTGACGAGTGTCCCCTTCTCTGCTAAAGGAGAGCAGCTTTCCAACGTATCTACTCCGAGGGCGTGAAGGTAGCTTCATCCGCTGCTTCACGATTGCACTGGATAGTAGATTTAAAATTTCAGAGTAATGAGCGGCCTGGGGACTTTGAATCCCCTGGAAATCGAGAACGTCTTTGGCACTGCGAAAGGCCATTTCGACCTCGTAGTCCAGTTCTCTTTTGGCAAACATGTCAAATCCAAGGATGAGGCCAGCGGCGAATATAAGGGCCCTGAATCTGGTTATTAGCGATCGTTTTCAACAATACAGACAAATATCTTACTTCATTATGCACATATTGCCAAGCAGTAGTCCTGTTTTATGTGCATCTGAGCACGTCTGAACAAGGTATACTGCTGCATCAAGACATGCAGATGCCAGAGGTGAAGACGAAGGCGTCACAGCGTCTGGGCGAGAGGTAAGTCTTGAAATGAGTATTGGTCGAGTGACCAAAGTTATAGCAAAGTAGTAGAGACAGGCGATATGTATGCTGTCGGTCGCCGCTTTCCGAGATGGAGCGCTTTTTTTGGAGGTGAGAGGATTGCGAAGAAAGCTAGGGAGTTTTTGGCTCCAATCTTCAATCTTGCTTAAGAACTGTTCCGCCATAGCGGTGGATGCAACCTTTTTCCCATACAGCACATCGACACTCTCGTTAATGATTGTAAGTATGTTGTACGAGGCAAATAAGCTCTCAGTACTTTGGCCGTGTCGCACGTCTAACGATCCATATAAACGGATGATGCTAGTGTCGAGTTCCGACCTTAGACCAACTGTTGCAGGCGGTCTCCCAAGAATCGAGCATACCAGCATGTCCAAGACACAGAGGCTCATCCATATGTGTAGTCTGTAGAGTTCATTAGCTCAGGCCTCGAGACGACTATCAAGATAGTTTCATTCAGCCTACCTCAACTGGCACAATGGATTGTTCAAGTCTGTATATGAGTGACAGCTATGCATCCCAAGAGCAACTGCGGCCCTAGATGCAATTCCCAAATACATGAATGCTGTGTTTCTCCGGCAGTGACCAAGCATATAGAAGGCCATAAGAAGAAACGCGCGGACCATATCAATATTCGGATCCTCTAACATGCCAGCGAATGCGCGTTTCTGTGCTTGCCGAAAGTGCGCTGATCCAATTTGTTGTGCGTCCATTGGAGATTTGCATTGCGCACCAATTGCCACCACAAGATCGACCGAGGCATGTTGGCACGGGCTGACAGACTGAGATCCATCACTTCTAATTTTTACAAGGATATCTTCCACCTCCGTCGGCCCAAAAATATCCAATAGCCCGCCAGTCTTGATATATAAAATTAGTGTTGTGGTCGATAAGGGAGAGAAAACGTCGATGGCATGCTTACAGCAGCTTCAAAGATGCGAGCATAGAGCAAACTGCTTTCTACATCTATGTTATAACTAGCCGACTCTAGCTCGTTTGAGTTCACCGCAGAAGGTTCTGTCTCTAGCATACTATCGCGCTTGTCATTATGAGAGAATTGGGACGGTCCAATTTGAGCCGTCACGGTGTCTCTGATGAGCTGAAGGAATGATAGAGAAGCAGCCTCGCCAATATAGACTATAAACGTTGCATTAGCTGAATACCGCCCTATATAAATAGCCTTGAGGGTTGCTTGGTTATGGCAAGAGATGATTTACCTCGCTCTCCCCGTAGATTCAGAAGCATGCGGGCATGAGACTCCGGTCCTAAAGTTGGAGACCCAGGACTTACGGAGAACTGCGCCGGCTGTTGCGTGGATCTGGTGACAGTTCCCTCCGAAATGCTTATTCGGGAATCAGACGGAGTGAGTGGCTGGTAATCCTCGTTGGCGTCGTTATCCATAGAAGTTGGATCAGCCTCTGGGCACCAGCCCGGTGGAATAATCTGTGTGAAGCCATTTCGGCCCCACGTGGATTCATGCGGAGGTTGGTCTAGCGATGCATCAGTGCCAACATTATCCGGATTATTGTCTCCACCGTTCGGCGAGGACGGGACCTGCTCCGGCACGGAGGCCCTTGACCGAGGCGGAAGCTTCCTCGAACCTCGAGGCTGATGAGTAAGGTAACATGATGCCCCAATGCCGCGCCTCTGGCAAGCGGTGCAAGGCACTGTGGCACTGCATCGCTTCTTAGAAGCGCGGCAAAAGTTGCACGCCTCTGCGGCGCGCTGCCGCTGGCTTGGGTGAACTTTTGGCCGTGGCATCTCCAGGTAATCAATGGCCAAGACAGTGGCTAGGGGACATCCGCTCTAGCCTAGATACGAAAGAATTGACCTGAAGAGAGCGGCAATAATTGGTCACGAGCGCACCAGGTGCGATATGGCTCGTCTCTCCTGGCGAGCATGGTGAGACAGGGGGATCCCCCAGGCCCCGGGCTGTCTGACTTCTTGTCTAATTTGTCCCTGCGGTTTATGCTGAACGCACCCTCTGTAAAGTGATGACGCGGTTGGTCCGACAGGGCTGCTGGGGTGGATGAAGCTGAGATGCTAGTACCTTGCCTTGACCGGATAGCGATCTAGACATGGCCGTATCCGCCGTACAGTGCATCTCATGATGTACTGTGCGGCAATGTCCCCCGGTCGTCTTCCCCGCACCCTCTGCCGACTTGAATCCAGTCGTCTCCAACGCATTAATTAGCATCTGCCGCTAATACCCACCGTCCGCTCTATCTTCTGCCTTCAAAGTCTATGGAGCGCGGGAAAGGCCTCCGACGGGGCGGAAATCCACCATAACCCCTCGTTATCTGCTAGCCTCGATCTTTATGGGGCTAACTTATCACTCGGGATGAGACGTCATCCGCCAGATTTCGCCCACAGTACGTGCTGAGCTTCAGTCTTCAGCCGACAGAGTGCGGAAGAGGGACAGCAGATGAGGGGTGCGGTTGCAAGCTTGGAGTCCATACGCGAATACAGATACAATGATGCTCTTATTTCATCCCAGCGCTGACAATTAAAGGAAGGTTTGATTCTTACTTATACTGGGCCTCCGTGTCGTTTGTTTGATTTGGGTAGAAAAAGTTCTGTCCTTATTGTAAGCCTCTCTTCTATCCATTAGAACATCTTGAGATATCCATACCATCAACTCCAACCGAGAAAAAAACAGAACAAGAAAAACCATGCTCGGAAAAGTAGCTCTGGAAGAGGCGTTTGCCTTGCCTCGCATGCAGGAGAAGACAAGATGGTGGGCTTCGCTCTTTGCCGTCGACCCTGAGAAGCACGCAAAGGAGATGACAGATATTACTACTACACGCATCGCCTACATGGATAAGCATGGCGTCGGTTACACATTGCTTTCTTATACAGCACCAGGCGTGCAGGATATCTGGGATTCTAAAGAGGCACAAGCCTTTACCGTTGAGATCAACGACTACGTCGCTGGCGCTATCAAGGGCCACCCAGATCGATTTGGCGCTTTGGCGTAAGTACTTGGCATATGTCCTCGCTCATCTCATCAACTCAGAAATGAAGCTAAATCTCAATACTAGCACGCTTTCTATGCATGATCCCACTGAGGCGGCGGCTGAGCTAAAACGATGCGTAACTCAGCTAGGTTTCAAGGGCGCACTCGTTAATGACACGCAGCGTGCTGGTGCCGACGGAGATGATATGATTTTCTATGACGGGCCTGAATGGGATGTTTTCTGGTCCACTGTCACCGAGCTGGACGTTCCATTCTACCTCCACCCTAGAAATCCCACTGGAACTATCCACGATAAGCTATGGGCCAAGCGGAAGTGGCTCATTGGACCTCCGCTCAGCTTTTCTCAGGGTGTCAGCCTACACCTCCTAGGTATGGTTACAAACGGCGTCTTCGACAGGCATCCCAAGCTCCAGATCATCATTGGCCACCTGGGCGAGCATATTCCTTTTGATCTCTGGAGAATTAACCACTGGTTCGAAGACGTGAAGAAGCCACTAGGCCTTTCATGTAAGAAGACGATCCGAGAGTACTTTGCAGAAAACATATGGATCACTACAAGCGGTCACTTCTCAACGCCCACATTGGAGTACTGTATCACAGAGATTGGTGCAGACCGCATTCTATTCTCTATCGACTACCCATTTGAATCCTTTGGCGACGCTTGTGATTGGTACGATGGGGTGAAGTTGAAGAATGCCGAAGATGTGAGGAAAATTGGAAAGGATAACGCAAAGAAACTATTCAAGCTGGGCGCGTTTAAGGATTCAGCATAACTATATAACATAGCATACGTACAACAGTCATGAAAGTCATTATAAATATATACTTAAAACTACTACTTGCTGCTACAGTTATTATTTATTATTATGTTAAATGTATAGGTATTAAGAATTATTTAAGCGTTGCTCATTTGGATAGCCTTAAATTCTAATTTATACCCGATTTCATTTTTCAAGGTTTTTACAGATGGGCTGGAAGGACGCCTGGCAAATCGAAGATATTGCCGTCATTTGTGAAAACGCTAAATATATATATTTAGCGCACCAATTGTCGTGAAGTCGGTGAGATGGCCGAGTTGGTTATGGCGTCAGGTTAAGGCTACCTTAACAGCAATTCCTGGTGGAGCAATCCGCGTGGGTTCGAATCCCACTCTCATCAGAATTTCTTTTTGGCCTTTCTCCTGTATTTTGGTCGTATTTAGCACTTAATTCATACAATAGCTAATAGTTGAAAGACTTTATTCTTCATTTCTTTCCTGCCGAGTTTGAAGTTTCTGTGTTTTGGTAGTGGCAATTCTAACCGATAAGTACAACTCGGCGGAACAGCCATGGCGCCTGAATGATGTATGGATCCCCATCCACCTTCCGACCTGCACCGCTGCTACCATGGCTCTGTCGAATCGATTCCAACCGGTTGAAAAAAGGCTGCCACTAACATCTAATGCATTATTATAGCTACATTACGACTTTATGCCTCTTCTCTATTACAATACTGAATCGCACATGAGTAACTTTCTACGATCTTGGCCCGACTGACTTGACGGGATGGATGTTTCATGATATGTCACAGATTCCTGAGCTACGAAGTCTTGTCTGCATGAGGATAGTAATTCATCAACGAATCGAGGTAGTCAGCATTGTCTATCTATACACTCATGTTAATTTACCACAATGTTTTAGTAATTTTGTATTATAGATCGCATACTCCTTTTTGATGAGTCGCCGTGGTGCGCACCCACACTATCATCATTATCAGCTATGGACTAATCCACAAGTGCTATAGAGACGGAATCCCCCTGAATATTATTGTTTAGCAGAGGTAAAAATATGTAAACCGCTCGGAGACCGATCTCACGGCCGAGCATTTTTTAGATACTATGCTATACGCGGCAGCTCTATCCTCTCCGTCCACATTTATAAAAATAGCCGTGCTGTCTAATAAACATTTTGCCCAGTCATCATTTGTGATAGGCAAACATGCTATACGTTACTCGTTGGCTGATCAATTTTGCAGGGTAGTAGATGCGCGGTCTATTCTGGCAGCTTCTAAAGCTCAGCAGACGATTTCCGAGCCATTATGCCGTGTATGAATAAAAACACCAGACAAACTTGCGTGGAGTAGAACTGTCATATTGACGAATGGAAATTTGTTTAGTGCTCATTTATTCGGATATTTATCCTCATGCGGAGAATGGTGTGCTTGTAGGTGCAGATACTAGTACATTAAACTGAACCGGTACTTTTGAGAGACTGGCATTTATTTTTGATGTCATACAATTATGCATACGCTATTCTTATTTTAGACAGTGAAGGAATCCTGGGAGTTAAATTTTTGGCATGGATTAAAGAGATTTAGCCCAGGCGGTTGGTACTGTCGGCCCATCTATTATCGCAATTTTTATCCTTCCAAGAATGTACAATGGTGTAACGGCAAATAGTAATACGTAGTGACCCCGAGTCCGCCGGCAAAGTAGAATAGGCTCGCATAGCTGCTTGTAACCTTGATAGAAAACTAGATTATTAAAGGGATGTACAAAGTACAGAGCAGGCAAACCAGGGGGTTGCTGAGCTAGTTCTCACCACTATTCATCGGACTAGGTAGATTAAGCCGTCTGCTTCTTACTATGAACTTCGTACGGAGTACTAGGCACCTTTATCATTGATCATTAGCTATTAGAAGCCTCAGCTTCAAAGAGAGTGGCTGAGAGTAATACAAAATCAAGAAAGAATTAACGTCCTTTCTGTGCCGAAGCTACCACCGGAATCCGGGCCCACATCAGCAAAACCTTCTCTAGTTCGAACAAATAGCCGGTAATAAGGTTGAATGACTTCTATATCCGTATGGACGCTCCGTGCCTTGCCTCCCTCTGCGACGTCCACTTAATGACTAATAGTGGTTAAATCAGGTAGCATCGGCTCCGTCCTCGGCTCGCGTTTACATCTGTCGCCGGCCCTTGGGATGTCGAATCGGCCATTGACGTCAGCAGAAGCCCCTAACAATCGGCATAGTTGAGCCGGTTGTGGATCGGAAATAGTTAACGGCAGATGTCAAAAGCGACTGGGATTATTTTTTCTTTGCCAATTGTTAGCTGGCTTTTAGACTATCATGTTCGATTAGCGGTCGACAAATGTTTCTTCCGGCTTTCGGCTGTGTCCCCTACTTATATATGGATGCTGTCGCTCCCACGATAATCCACGGTTCGGCATTGAAGATGCGCTAGCGATGTTGATGCCGCCCTTCAATGCACCTCACGTGCTTCTATCTTAAATATGCCAGACGAAGAAGACCAGATCCGCGGGCGTTCACATTCTCGTACTGCTGAAAGCCCCAATGAAGGGAGCGCAACAAGCAATCACAGCATAAACGACAAAGGAGAAAAAGATGACGAGCCTGATGGCCACCGCCCTGCGCTTCAGGAGATTCAGACCAATGTATCTCAGATCAGCAAGAATCGACCTCGACCCCAATCTGCGAGTACCACAGGGTTAGACCGAACTCTGTCCCGGCGAGATACAGTTCTGTCGCGAATTCGTTCGAGGCCAGAGGTTCAGTTCACGCATCCACTTGCGCATATCCCAACGTCAGAAGATGAGATTGTTAATTTTGATGGACCCGATGACCCCTACCATCCTTTAAACTGGCCCACGCACAAAAAGGTGCTAACAACGGCTCTCTATGGGCTTGTTACCATGTCGGCAACTTGGGCTTCGGCCGCATATTCTTCTGGCACGCAACTGGTCGCCAACGAGTTCCACGTAGGAACGCAGGCTTCAACGATCGGTACAACAATCTTTTTATGCGGATTTGGGCTCGGACCCTTACTGTGGGCGCCATTGAGTGAAGTCTATGGCCGGCGTATTGCAGTCATGACCCCTATGTTTGTGGCCATATGCTTCAGTTTTGGGACTGCTGCGGCTAAAGACCTCCAGACCATAATGCTGACCCGATTCTTCGGAGCCTTCTTTTCTTCTGCGCCTGTTACAAATACAGGGGGTGTTTTGGGTGATTTGTATACTCCAGCATACCGAGGTATCGCTATGGCCGGATATGCAATGGCTGTCGTCGGCGGACCCGCTTTGGGTAAGCAATCAGTAATGATAATGTGTTCAAAATCACAATCACTCCCCGAAGAAACTATTCCTGTTAACGCAAATTCTAGGTCCTATTGTCTCTGCCGCTGTGGTCGAACAGCCATCCCTGGGCTGGCGCTGGACCGAATATCTCACAGGAATTCTACAGGCCGTTATTCTCCTTTTAGCAGTCATATTCATCGATGAAAGCTATCCCCCAAAACTTCTCGTTTACAAGGCGCGTCGGTTGCGCCATGAGAGCGGAAACTGGGCTTTGCATGCCAAATTCGAAGAATGGGATGTTAGTATCAAAGAATTGTGTAAGAAGTTCTTGATCCGACCCGTTCAATTGCTTCTCACGCCAATTTGTTTCCTTGTCGCCCTGTACGCCAGTTTCTGTTACGGTATCATATATATGCAGTTGGGTGGAGTTGTCATTATATTCCATGAGCATCGTGGCTGGAACCCTTTGAACGCATCGTTACCATTTTTGTGTATATTGCTCGGAGCCATTTTTGGATGTGCTGCTAATGTTTACAACCAACTCTTGTATAACAAAGCATATCACGCAGCGGGCAACCGAGCAGTTCCCGAAAAACGTTTACCACCCATGATGATCGGCTCTGTCTTATTTAGTGGCGGACAGTTCTTGATGGGTTGGACCGGCGCGAGACTTGATATCCATTGGATTGTTCCTTGCATCGGCCTTGTCATGCTGGGAACTGGCTTCTTCACCATCTTTCAAGCTGCACTTAATTATCTAGTGGATACATTCCAGGCTTACGCTGCATCAGCCATTGCAGCAAACACATTCCTCCGATCTTGCTTTGCCGCTGCCTTTCCGCTTGTTGTTGGGCCTTTGTTCCACAATATTGGCGTGGGACCGGGCTCTAGCATCACTGGTGGGTTTGCAGCATTGTTGATTCCTGTCCCATTCTTCTTTTACAGATATGGAAAGAGAATTCGAGCCAGCTCCAAGTGGTCAAAGGCTTCTGTCTATGACTAGGCTTTTATTAGATACGACACTTCGATGATATCATATCCTTTGTGATGCAGCTATTTTGATTGTGGTCAGTGGATGGGGCTTAACTAAGAGATAGAGATAGCTATTTTGTTTTTTCCATTTTAGCGTGTATGACGGAATCGCTTCACCAATTCCTGGCACTAGAAAATATCATAGCGATAAGCGGCGACACTTCTCTCTATTAGATAGGTTTAGATTTCTAGGTGTGGAGTGCTCTATACAGCGTAGTAATAATGAAGTTTGTGATACCCCATATGACTTGCCGGGACTACGGAATAATGTGGATGTGATGAAATAGCCTGGCAGCAAGATGTGGAAGTTGTCAATCTTTTTTTAAGAAAAAAAATATTCACTGCTTAGCTTTAGACTCGCCGCGTGACAATGTCAGTGATGCAAGAACACGGTATTCATCTTTGGTGGCAAGGTCTGCCAAAAGGTATTTCTCATGGTCCTATTTCGCTCTTGCTGGCCAAATTTCTTTAGCAACAAGCTTGCCTGCCTTATCATGTTTTCATGTTCTCTTCTCTCCATTATTACCATAATTAGCGCTTTATCTCATTTTGTCCTTAAAAACTGACCTCGCAGACTGTTTTATGTCGACTCAGTTTGGCAGTACACTTAGAAAACTAAATTAATTAGTGTAGGGATCTATTTTATATAAATTGTCATTTATTCATAATGTTTAGCTAGTCCTAGCATCACTATAGATCTTAAGGAGAGCCGTAATTACTAGTCCGAGATACAACGAAGTAGTGTCAGTCATTTTCCGAGAACTAGCAAGATTATTTGATCAACAGCTAGAGCCTCCACACAAGGTTACTTGGTCAAGGCTTCTTAAGCTGCTGATCACACCTGGGGGATAGGGAGAATATCCTATGTATGGTATACATGTATTTATCACTGTCAGCAGTGGCACTGATCGTCAAACGAGGCCAAATGTTCTCAACTATCTTAAGATATGGGCAGCAGTGCTTAAACCTAGAAACATGTCACCAGGAATCTTTATAGTTTGACGTCGGTACTTCGATGTGACTCCGGCCGACGATTCGTCATCAAGTCAACCACGCGGCACGGCGCGGCGCAACTGCACATTATTGCCTCCAAACCAGTCATTGGACGCAAGTATTCTCTCTTATGGAATTTTCCCTCGCGCAGAAAGATTTCGTTGCAGCGCCTTGCTGCTATTCTAATTTTCTTTTCGCTGAGTCTTCTAGCCATATCTATCCAATACACTGTATATGTGCTTTATTTCTCTTTTTATTTTATTTTAAAAATCAGTGTTTTTTGCCATTTTGACAAAGTCTACCTGATGCGCCACCATAAGTAAGCCACTGTAGCTGGTTCGCGTTCTTACCATCCCACATACCCTACAAAGACGTGGGAGTTATACAACACTCTCACGATCCCAATTTTTTTTTTAAAAAAAAGCTGCAAAGACTCTACTAATGCGTAATTATTGATCTACTCTCATTCTACGGAGTGTCGACGTCAGGGTTTACAATACACCACAAATAAATAAGGAGATACGAATTTATTCTTGACTACTTTGAGTGATAAAAAAAAAGATGCACTTCATGTAAGAGCTAACGAGTACTTCATAAGGTAAGGCGAGACCCTATGCATCGACGTATTTACACGCCTATGAAATAAAGAGACCATGCATGACGCATGAGTTTGTGCCAATGAAGCTATTTGTGCATAATCTAGGCAGATAATTTGCGATGTTAAGTAAAGTACGAAGCACATATGAACGTGAATGTCTGATTATGCTCGTACAGCAGAAGTGGGGTTGGCGTGGCTGTGTTTTGTCTCCAGTAATAAGTCCGCAAGGCACAACGACTCCGCCCCGAAGAGCCTCATCCAAGGCGTCTCGGCCCAATTGCCGGTGTACAGAAAGGGGGAAAAAGAATCCCCCAAAGGTCTCACACGCGATGGTGCCTGGACAATTAATTCCTGGCGTTTCTTCGGAGGCCACCCGGATTTTGCTTCATCCTGCTTGTAGGTACACAGCAGGACACCACCAAATGTTAGCTACCCATTGTTAGTGCACGGCATTTTCTCGACGATCTCACCGGCACTTCGTATTGTATGCATCGCCTTCACTCTGAACAGAATGTTACACTACATTTTGCATTTAAATGGTGAGCCTCAATTGGTTTGCACTGGACATGTGTGAAGTTGTTCAGGTGAACTAGATGATCTAAAGCCGGCGTTCTTTCGCCGCGGCTCTCTACATAGCTGTGGACAGGGGAGCATTGGAAAAGACTACAGGGCATGGAGAAGTTTCAGCCTCAGCAGCTCTTGTGGGGGCATGATCTGATGCTATTAGATCACTTCTAAACTATCAACAATGCAGCGTCACCTTGCCGAGCTTGATCTGATAGCTCCCATTTAGTTAATAATCGGGCGTATATCTTGTCCTACGCTATCCAGAAAACGAAATAGCAAAGAGCCAGCTCATCAAGTTATTGTGGGTGAACCAGTTACGATCTGTAAAAAAAAGAAGTCCTAAAATATTACCGGATGGCTGCCTGGTAGTTCCTGTAAGGCTTATGCAGGTTAATTGGCTGCGGTTCATTGTCTCACGGTGGCTGCCTCGCAGCTGCCTAGCTACGGCGTGAGTCACGACTCTAATGAGAGAAGACTTCTGATTTATATGAGCAGTCTGAATGGTATTAATAGGATAATGTTCTTCTCACCAAATCGTCCTTTTGCTTCATGCACATCCAACCTCTCCTATATCCCCTAATTTCCCATTCTCATTACTATCTTGCAAAGTCAAACGGCCAGACTCAACAATGGCTCGCACAAAGCAGACCACCAGAAAGACCTTTACCCAACGGGGCGGTGGCGGGTTTGGTCGTCGAGGTGGAGGTGGAGGTGGTGGCAATGGCAACAGCAATGGTCGCTCGGCACGCGCATACGGCCCTCATGATCTAGACTTCATGGCTCTCCAGGAAGAGGCAGAGCGCCGCGAGCGCATCCTCGCTGATCGCCGTCGAGTTGCGGCCAAGTGGCGCCCCAAGATCCCCGAAGTCCGCAAGGTTAACTTTGAGAACTTCAAGAACCGCTTCCAAGGCGAAAATGAAGCTGATTATGCCGTCGACGTCCTTGTGGCTGGCCCCGGACTTCAAGGCCAGATCCGGCGCGAGCGTGGGGTACGCCGAAGCGAGGAGACGGCTCGGGTGCGCAAGAGCTTTTACAGTCTTTATGGCTCTGGAGATGATCGCCGTAAGAAGATTGATCCGCTTGATAAATTGAGGCGAGACAAGAGAAATGAGCTGCTCTCATCCGATACGGAGATTCAGCGCATTCGTGTGCAGTCGCAGCCCATCTTGGGACATCTGACCTCGTTCTTGAACGATACAGAGTCCAGATCTACGCCTCGCACATTCATGCGACCGTTCAAGGCTCTGGTGTACTTTCAACCTAAGATGCGAGATATTCTTGCCACTCTGGAGGAGAAGTGGGCGGATTATGAAGAGCTTGACGAGCCAGATTCCGATGCTGCAGATACAGCGGCTAGCGAAGAGGCTGAAGTTATTGTTGATATCACCAAAGATGACACTGACACGGACGCCAAATCTGACACGGAGGGTGATGAGGACGGCGACAAGGATGACACTGAGTCTCTCGCATCGGTAGATTCGAACGTTGATGAAGACTTTGACAGCCTCATGGACAGTCCTGAGGCTCTCAGGGACATGCGATGCTATGTTAAATTCATCGACGAGGAGATCATGCCCCTCTACAAACGTTTCGAGGGTAGCAGCGCTGAGAAAGTGAAGTTCGATGACCTATGGAGTCTCTTCCGCACTGGGGATCTGATCTATATGCCAGCCGCTGTTGAAGCTGGTGGTCGATACCACGAAGTCTGGCGAATCTACAAAATCCAGGCACCACACCCCGAGACATCGTACCCCAAGAACGGATGGGGCTTTTTCGACGAATTTGACGACATTGACGACCAAACCAAGTTCAAGATCTCAGCTTATTATGTTGATCATGACGGAAGTGCCTTCGGCGCGGTGAAAGGGAAGTTCGAGATTGAAGCCTTCGCTGGTGAGCGGTCCATCGACTCGCTGCCATGTTATCCGATGCGTTACCAGCCTAACCACGAGGAGCTCATCGATGGTTTGAAGAACCAGGGCCGCAAGTTTCTGCGCTACTTGGAGGATCGCCACCACCAGCACAACGCGTGGACTTTGACCAGGAACCCACCCTCGCATCGCCATGATCCTGACCAGGAGATCTTGGAGAATGAGTACTATGAGAAGATGCGCCATCCGGAATTTGTGGAGAGCGATGTTATTGTCGACTTGACCGAAGCGTACCAGAAGATGCCCAACTGGCGACCGGATTTCCACCAGTTGGCCCTCAACAAGGCTACACGGTGCGAAATTTCAGATGATGAGATGCCGATCCAGAAATGGTTTGACGGTATGCGCCAGACCAGGTCATATGTGCAGAAAGAGATTATTCAAAAGGCCGATGGTGTCGAGAGCCGTCAGCGCCGCGACAACCTCAGCGTTGATACGTTCTTGCGCAACCGTCTTAGAGGATCTCGAAACTTCGAGGCGAACGCGCAAGCTCTGAAGCTACGCGATGAGGATCTTGTGTTGCTCCCCAAGCGCATGTTTGCGTATGCCCTGCGAGAGCGTCGCTTCATGCCCATAGACCTGAACCTCCTCAAACCAATCAGGCGCGAGGTTGGCGTGTTTGAGAACCTCCGAATTCACAGCGACTACAAGGATGTCGTTCGCAGCTTAGTCATGTCTCACTTCCAGAAGAAGCAGCTTGAGCGGCGATATGTTGACGCTGCCACAGAAGGTCCAGGACAGGATCTGATTCAAGGCAAGGGCCGTGGACTTGTCGTTCTCTTGCACGGTGTACCTGGTGTGGGAAAGACTGCAACGGCTGAGGCTGTGGCAATGGAGAACAAGAAGCCGCTGTTTGTGATTACCTGCGGTGATCTTGGTCTGTCGCCTCACGAGGTTGAGTCCTCTCTGAAGAATGTCTTCCGTCTTGCGCACTTGTGGGACTGCGTGCTCCTGCTCGACGAAGCAGATGTTTTTCTCTCGCAGCGATCCAAGCTGGATATGAAGCGAAATGCTCTTGTATCCGTGTTCCTCCGTGTGCTGGAGTACTACAATGGCCTCCTATTCTTGACAACCAACCGTGTGGGCACCATTGACGAGGCGTTCAAGTCGCGAATCCACTTGTCACTGTACTACCCACCCCTCGATAAGACGCAGACAACTGAAATCTTCCGTCTCAACATCGCCAAGCTCAGGCTGATGGAATCTGAGCGACACAAGATGACGGGTGAGCCATCAATGGCCATCAAAGACGACGAGATCCTCGATTTTGCCACAAAGCACTACGAAGATCTGGCACGATCCACAGGTTGCTGGAACGGTCGACAAATCAGAAACGCTTTCCAGATTGCGTCGAGCTTGGCATTGCACAATTACACTAAGAGCGCGGATCTGGCTCGTGCGAAGGGCCAGCTGCCGCCTGCAGCTCCGGTGTTAGATAGGGGGTTGTTCGACAAGGTGCAGATGTCGACACAGAGCTTTGATAAGCATATGAAAAAGGAAGAGGGCAAGTATGACGATGAGCTGCCGCTGAGAGGAACTTTTGAGGATTAAGCGGGTGACGAAATGACAAATTTGGTCTTGCGGGGTTATGTTTTCGAGAGACTTTGTATTGGACGTATGATATTGAACGTATGATTAAGATCTAAAAAAGAACTACAAATTTACTGGCACGCCTATACTAAACAATCTGCTAAATTATATATATTGAGGATCCGTTATTTTTACAAGCTTCCCCTGCGCTAAAAGTCAGCATTGCTGGAAGATTGTCTCCGCTAGGATTGCCGAGTTGCGCCATATAATTGTCAATAGTAGATATGTATCGAGCAAATGAAGAAGCTCCATGTAAATTGGTTCGCCTCCTCGCTGAGGCTTGTAGCCTAAACTATGGAGTACTCTTCAAGCAGGCAACAACATACTGCAAGATCCTGGTAAGTTGGGCTCCAAAGACTAACATTACCCGGCACTAGGATCACGGGACATTAGTATCGCTAGCGGGCCGATTTCCCGCATGGAGGAATTGAAATGCGGGGTAGAGCAGTCAGGGGTTTTCACCACGTTAATTAATGAGTTATCCATGAAGCTGATACTAAGACTTTGTGAACTGGGGAATGAGAAACTCTTACCACTGTTTTCCAACGATACGACCGTTGTGGCAGAATGAGGTTAAATCACAAAGCGGATTACTTCTATTTGGCCGAGAAGTTTTTGCCGGGCGTCACGTTATTTGGGCTTCACAAGACGAGCTAGAATTAAATATATATGCCTTGGACACTTTCTTAGAGAGTTAATATGTGACTTGCAAAGTATATTGTTTAAATATTAGGAAGCATTAACAACTGGTCGTTTGCATTGCTGGTGCCCATCATTCTCTGGACATCATGAGGGCGCTACTTTCATCTATTGTTCTCGGAACTCTTGTGTCTCCGGCCCTTTCCGCAGTTTCGCCTCTCCAACTCCGAGCCGTAGCAGGTCAGGGCTGGTCATTACAGTCAGGATCATGCCCTTCTGGCACAAAGTCTTGCGGCAACGGGTCCTGCTGCCCTTCAACATCAAATTGCCAGGCGACCGGAAACGGGGAAGTGGAGGCTTGCTGTCCTACCAGTGAGAATTTGCTGAGCATCAAATATATGAAGTCTCTACTGATCATGGTGTACATGTACTAGCAAGTAACTGCAGAGGCAGCGTCGAAGGTGCTCCAAGTTGCGCCAGCGCTGCTTGGTCACTATGGACGGGAAGCTTCGGAAATGGATTTTGTTGCGAGGTCGGCTTAACTGGAGCCTTCGTAAATGGAGGGTCAGTAGCCGGTATTTGTGTAACCACCATTCCGTCTGGATACTCCACAGCCTCGCTGGTAAGAGTTCTGAATCTTGTGGGTTTGAGTTGAAATCAGTTTATAACTATATTTCAGGTTAGCAAAGGAACGGGAAGTCCAGTCACTTCCGCTGCTTCAACAACTTCTATTTCATCCTCTGTTCAGACAACGACAAAAGCAAGTTCTACAAAGTCGACTGTGTCAAGTGGGCCAACATCAACTACAGTGCCAAGAGCAGTGTAAGTGAATTCTTTTTTGAACGTTAATGCTCCTAATCATAAAGCATAAGCGTATTACTTCATAATCGCCAATACTAAGTTGGCTGTTTCTCTGTAGATTTGCGCATTACATGGTTGGCACCATGACTCAAGCAGAAGCCGTAAAAGATGTTACAGATGCAAAAGCAGTAGGTTTCGATGCTTTCGCGCTCAACACTCACGACATCACAGATTCTTGGGCATTAGATGCGCTGGAATATTTGTTTGATGCAGCTGATCAGAACGGCTTTAAACTATTCATGTCGTTTGATATGAGTTGGCAAACTATCACACCCTCACAAATTCCGCCGTTCCTGCTCAACTACACCTCTCGCTCATCATATTATAATGTCGCTGGCCGACCTCTTGTCAGCACTTATGATGGTGGTTTCATTGCAAACTCTGACTGGTTGTCGGGCTTTCGACAGCCTCTAGCCGCCCAAGGCATCAACCCGTACTTTATTCCCAACTTTGGCGACTGGAGTGGCTGGCCGAACAATTTCTTTTCAACTTATACTGTCGCCGATGGCGCCTTTAGCTGGGAGTCGGCGTGGCCCGCTCCAGGCACCACCATCTCCAATGTGTCTGATAGCGTTGACCAGAATCTTCTCCAGCAAGCGAGAGCAGCTGGTAAAGTATTTTTGATGCGTAAGCTATTCTATTTGCTCGCCATTTCACCGAGTTACTAATGGGTACCTGTTATATAGCTGTGTCCAGCTTCCAGTTCAAATACTTAGGAGGAGGAGGCCAAGATTGGTATCGCATTGGTGAACAAAACTTACCACAGCGGTTCGAACAAGTATTGCAATTGCAACCGGATCTAGTAGAAATTCTGACGTGGAATGATGCTGGAGAAGGCCATTATATAGGAAACTTCTTCCAGGAACAGATTGCGGGTTCGACCATCGGTGATTATGCGGATGGCTTCGACCACACAGGATGGCAACAACTGGTGTCGCCTTTCATCAAGGCATACAAAGGCGGTACAGCCACTAGCGGTAGTCAGATTCTGCCTCCTGGGTCGTCTCCTGTGGGTTCGTTATGGTACCGTACACTACTGACGAGCGCCAGTTGTTCGCCTTCCATTCAGAACTACCAGCAGGGTCAAAACACGGTTAACTACGCCGTACTGCTGCCTTCAAATGGGTACACGATTAAAGTATATAGCAATAACGGGCTTATTGGCAGCTTTCCTGGCACCACTGGGCTCAACTACCGCGCTGTTCCTGGGCTTAGCATCGGTGGTGGGCAGTATATACAAGTTTTGAACAGCGCTGGCTCCGTAGTTGCGTCGGCAACAGGCACGAAGCAGGTATCTGCCCAGAGTTCCAACGCCACTTGTAATTGGAATTACGAAGTTGTCGGCCTCTCATAAATAGTTTTGTTTCTCAATAGAATTATAACCAAGAAATTTTGGTGAAAGGGGGGGGGGGGCATCATGCACCACCTTCTGGCCCTTTATCGAGACCGGTACAATGTTTATGTTGTCAGCACACAAAGTGATTAGACACCAGCTATGTGCTGCTCTATGTAAAATGGGAATTTATTAACTACATGTAGCATCCGCACCTATGACTATAATGGCCGGTAGGCTATGTAGAGAATCGGGGCATATCTGAGTGTTGTAGTTGTAATGAGGTATATTATGACGAATGCCACTATCCCATATTATGATACCGTAGCTGGAGTGCTAGGCCGGTTCACTTATTGTCGTGTAATTTTGGTGAGTGGGCATCACATATTGGTAAAGTGAGTCAGACCACAGGCAAGTCGGCCACCTCCTTTTCCCTCCAACAACTCAACCACATCGCTGCGGTCGCTATTTCTTAATACACATTTTTATTGTTCTTTTGACTCATATTCATGTTCTATATAAATAATGCCCAAATATTCAGAGGAAAGCATTTGTTCTTCAATGAATGACGTTAAGAACGGTATTTCGCAGCGCAAAGCTGCACAACGCTGGAAAATCCCCCGAACTACGCTGCAAGAACGTTTGAGTGGCCACACAACACGAGTAGAGTCTCACGAATTCCGTCAACGCCTTTCTAAGCAGCAGGAATCCCATCTCACCCAATGGATTCTAGCCCAGGCCAACTTAGGCTTCGCGCCAACTCACAAGCAAGTCAAAGAGTTCGCTACTAGAATCATCAGAAGCGGCGGCGATGATCAACCTCTAGGAAAACGATGGATGGAAGTTTTCATAAGACGAAAATCTGAAGTCAGGACAGTCAGAGGCAAGCCAATTGATCCCTGCCGTCTCAATAGAGCTACAACTAAGATAATTAAGGGATTCTTTCAAATTAACGGCTTGCCAAGTCAAGAAAGGAATCATGTACAAATTCTGACAAACAAAAAGAAACGCGTGACCTGTTATGATGTTCCGCTGTATGCGAATTCATCGTATTCATTCGGGCGACCGACCGGCCGCTGTGGAGCTCCCTCTATAGACGACCCGCATTGGATCGCCTTCTTTGAAATGGATCTAGCGACGGGATCTTGATGAGAAGAAGGCGTGGTATACGTACGTGCACAGACAAAACCTACGATATAATCACTCCAATACGGACCCTAAAGACGAAGATAAGTTACCATGCAGCCTATCTTCAATAAAGGCAGCTCTTGGCTCGCCTCTCGCTGTCACTATTTCTAAGTGTAGCACCATCACCACGCACAAAACGAATTTCTTCTCAGCAGCGGCTAGGACGGAATTCAGGCTTAGAATGTGACCCTACATCATCTCCTCGTTACCTTACTATTGATATTGATTGGGAAGGTCGCAGTCATAGAGCGAGCGGGGTTAGACTTAGGCTGTTTTAAGTTTATATACTCCGTATTGTAGTAGTAATATGAATAAGATGCAGTCGCTTTCACGTGTTTGGGATCGCCAGGCCTTGGCCTTGTCATAACTGCCGAAGTTCAGCTTACTTGGCGCTGCTATTCCCTTTTCCGCCACAGATTATGAGCCAAAATAAAACCGTATCTTTAAACAGCCCAAACCCAAAGCATTGCTTTATCTGCTATGAGCTTGACCAAATCTTCACAACAGCTCAAACGCGTAGGAAGTTCAATTGAAACGTACAAGTATATCTCCGACAGGGGACTGTTATCCTACTATGAGATCACAGTCTTTGCATTCCTCTCGCTCTCGGACCCACGATCTTCAGCACCGACGACCCGACGGACAAATGTACCAGTTAGCATGATGCTCCTTACTGTGGGTTTCAATGACACCCAAATTACATAAAGATACTGCTGGCAGGAAAGCGGAGTGTGGTACTTCGGGAAGCAAGATAGGACCCCAAAGATCAAAATAGATCGAATCTCCGTGAGTCTTACCACTTCAGTCATCATGTCCGTCTGGGGTGCATCTAAGTACATGATATTATTTCAGAATGCGGGGATAGATGCATTTCGATACAAGTGCGGGGGGAGATCGCAGCTGCGATGAGAATCAATTCAGACAACCGAAGGCCAGAAAGCACATGCTCATGTAGAGAGAGCAAAGTTCCTCGGCATTCAACTCTACGGCTTTATGAGCTATAAAGCCAGGTGCTGCCTGCCTTTCGATTTCATTCGCTTCGTTTAGAATCGCAGTTCATTGACAAAGGGTATTCTCCTTAACTACTTGTATCCATAACGGAGTGGCAGCTATTCTCAGTTTTAAAAAAAATCGGCTTATATCTACTCTTCAAAATGAAGTTCACTCTTGTTCTTGCTACCTTTATTGCTGCCGCCTACGGCCAAACCGTTGCAGATATTCCTGCTTGCGCTATTCCATGCCTCAATGCTGGTATTGCCAGTGCCTCTACCTGCGCACCTGATGATTTTGCATGCGCTTGCGAACCCCAAAATTTTAGTAATATTGAGAACGCCTCTCTCACCTGCGTTGTCGACGATTGTGGCGCTGATGTTGCTATCGGTACGTATACCTACTTTTCTTGGTCGAGGAACAAGATAGAATCGTCTATACATCACATACTCATCTGTTTCATTTATAGATCAGGTTCTCCCTGCCGTTGAGGCTCTCTGTGCTGCTCAGTGAAGAATCTACTGCTCAATATCAAAATGAAACCACAAGGCTGAGTGGATTGGTGTACATTGAAGAAAGAAGTAAATAGTTGAATAGTGTCTACGAATAGACAACATTGGTGCCCAGTCCCGTTCATCGCTATGCACATTTTTAACAACTTAACTTCGCGGTGATATGTTGTCAGTTATGAGTAAATTATTCTAAATTGGCCAGAAACTTTTATAATTGCGCTTGAAAAACTTGTCATACTAAAATCTCGAATTTCTCTCCTATGACACTGGTTCCGGCAAATACGTGGATGATAGCATGAGGAAGGAAAGGTAAGTAAGGGTATTAAGGTGAGCCAGCCGATAAGTGAAATACGTGAACGTAATTAAAATGAGGGCTCTACGCTAAAATTTTATATCGCAAAAGTTCATACGTAAAAGCTAAAGCTATATGTGACAGTTTGTTGAATTTGGTAGCATTGGATGACTACGACTCCCATTCTGAAATAAAAGTTTCCCAGAGAAATATCTAAAATACTAACAGTATGACCGAAAACAATCACATTAGCTAACGAGCTTGGCAAAATAAATCTCTAGCAGCAGTCATCTTTGAGGCTTGGATTGTCAAACTATTAGATGCGTCTATGCTACTACCTAGCCCTCTGTAAACGCTACGAGCTCAGGCGATAAAACCCGGTTTTATCGCCTGTCTTTAAGCTCGATAAGGGATGGAATGCGAAGGAATAGACTCGTATGCTGTCATTCGCTGGGTATTTTTGAGTTATTATAAATATCCTAAGTAGACAAGCCACAAATGACTTTGGCATGATAATCCGTATCTTACAGTCTTGAAATATGCCATCTAGTATCCTAAACATCCTACCAGTATGAGTGCATCTTATCCTTCAACATACTAGTCTGATGTACCTAATTTTACTTCGAACTAATATTGTGACTCCGATTATTGATCAGGCAGTGCTAAGGATAATCGTATATATCTAGATTTGTATCCACCTCTGTGTTTGCCAAGCGCGACCAACTGGTGATATAGTATTAATGTTATCAGGCTGCAGCCTGCTTGTAAAACCCCACGAACGCCAAGCCAATCAATCTTTGTAAACATACCATCCAACATCCAATCTCATCCTTCAGGAAGGCGAGTGGGTCTCTCAGAACAGTCAGGCGAATAGTTATTGCATTTAACGTAGCAACAGAGTGCAAACATTCTCTGTGCATACTTAGATGTAGCCTTATTATCTTTCGCGAAGCTAGTGCCTATCAAGAGGCCACCAATCATGCGACTAACTACAACAATACTCAACGGGGACGCCTTATAATTATTAAACGAGGCTTGCACTGCCCCTATGCCAAGAAAAATTGATCCTCACAATGTGACATGATACGAAGAAGAAACAAAATGTATTGGTGATAAGAGCACATAATGGCGTAATATGAGAGTAATGTCTCTGGTAATAGCGTATTTCATTGTCTCACATTGTCTCGCTCCTAGGATGTAATTGGCTGAATAGTATGATCCTATAATCCTATAATCCTATGCGAAGGAATGGATATGTGGCTGCTAAGAGGAATATACTTATATATATATAGCAACACAGATTACGCTTCGAGCCATAACCACAGAGAACATTAATAATCTTGGATATACTTGAAAAAAATACATTTCTTGTCTTAACTTAGTATTACTTTACTACAAAAGATGGCACCCATTCCTGGCATTAGCGGAGAGCAAAGTGAGTTTGGCGCTGCCAGCTACAATCAATGGAGGCAACAATATGCAACCTCGACCTACGGAAAAGAGCATCATATGCACCCTGGCCATATTGTTCGCGCCTTGAACACCGATGACATCAAGGTTGTTATCTCCTATGCAAACGATAACGGCAAAGCCATAGCCATACGCACTAGGGGCCATCAGTATAGCGGTGCTTCATCCACTAGCCAGTCCAATATTCAGCTAGACCTCCGGAACACTTTCAAATCCCCAGGAGAAGATCTTTCAGTGATCGAAATTCCCACGGCAACTCATGTGCGCACTAGTGTTAGCTGGAGTTTGCTCGAGTTCAATTCTTTCTTGGGCGCCAATCAACTTTTCGTTCCCCATGGACAGTGCCAATCGGTGTGCATTGGTGGCCATGTCCAAACCGGTGGCTATGGCCAATTGGGTCGCGCTTTTGGGCTGCTAGGTGATCACATCGTTGAGTTGGAGTTTATTGACCACGATGGTGTTGAGAAGAAAATCACTCCAGCTAGTCACCCAGATGAGTTCTTTGCTTGGACTGGTGGAAGCCCTGGAAACCTGGGGGTGCTTACTCATATCACGCTTGAAGTTTATCGCGATGCAGATTATCAGGGTTCTAGAGGTCTGAAGAGTCTGCACCAGTATACGCCAGAAGCCCTTCAAAATATATTGCAAATCTTGTCCGAAATGAACGATGATGAGAACTTCCCTCGCAACTATGACTTGTGCGTCACCGTTATTAGCGAGAATTACCCCCTTGATGGGCTTTTCGACCTGGATCATGTCTCCAAGCACAAGTCAGGGTTATCTAGATTGGATGGATCTTCTTTAATTCCCTTGATTGTCATCTACGCGCAATGGGTACCATTCAGCAGCGGCGATAAACCGGATGATGCATGGTTCGAAAAACTCAAGGATGGCGCCGTGTTCAACGATGATAATGTCAGGCCTATGTCGACTCTGACGGCTGAATGGATATTCCGCCAGGATCGCGAGTACGATTATCCTTACGTGAAGCGTACATACTTAACTACAGCCATGAACTTGAGCCAAAACGGTTGGGTAAAATGGGCGACTGGGCGCGTGGATGAGGTCATCCAAACCACAGGACACTACGTTGCGGCTCAAATTCAGCCATTTGGAGGGAAAAGCTCTCGCTTCAGGGTCAACAATGATGGAAGAAGAGCGTATAGCGTAAGTTAACCAGAAATTTTGAAAAACAACCAATCTCTGATTTACTCTTTATAGTGGCGAGACTCGACATTGACCTTCGTGATCGATAATTTTTACGAACCTGGAGATGGCCGCAAAGAAGTCGCAGAAGCATGGGCAGCTGTTAATGAGGAACAGGGCATCGGAGAAAATAAATACTTCAGCACACAGGACCGTCGAGTTTTATGGGGATCATGGGGCAATTATGATCTTCATAGTGTTTGGCCATGCTACTACGACAATGAGGCAAAATACCAGAGGATCCAGAAAGCCAGGAAGGCTGCTGATCCTTCTGGTGTTTTTACTCCCAATCCCTTTGCTGTGCTACGCGCAGACTAGAACAAAGATCTTTAGGTACATGTAGCGAGAGCTCTCTAGTCAGCCAAATATATTCGGTCACTACCTATGCCTTGCTGCCATGCTTAGATTTTTACCACAGCCAAATACAGTGCAAATGGTACCACTCACGTTTTAAGTCAAAACAACGCAATGTGCAAGCGTATAATTTATCATCAATGAGAAAATATATTCTTTACCTTTGCCATCCTATCTTAGCAGATGTCATGATTGCTTTTTTCGTTCTTCTTCTTCTTGCCAGGTACTAGGCCTAGTCTATTATCCGGTTGCCAGAACCATTGCCAGTCTCTAGCGTATCTCGCCTGTAAGTGAGCATTGCAGGCCCCAGCTCTATTCTGTGCTATTTGACAATGCGGTTATAGTATAATGGTTAAAAGCAGAAGTGTTATCTTTGTAATAGGGAATTTAGTTTTCAAAAATGACACTTGTCAAGCGTTCTGGATATCCAATAAATTTGAACAGTGTTCCATCCAGGTGATCACGATATGTATGACTGGACTTGACTGTCAGACACGTAGTGGCTCCCTCCCTTGCACCTGTAGCCGCTTCCTTCTCTGACCCAGTCAAAACCTGCCTCACACTGGCCGATGGATTGCAAAGCTTGCTGTACAGACTTGGCTTTGTCCAATTGCTCATCATATGCACAGTATACCGCCTCTTCCTCAATTGTAGCAGGTTCTACATCCCTGGTTGTCTGCATAGCTTGTGCAGTAAAGCATGCTTGCGGCTTGTTTTCTGCCATGTGGTAAGTGTTGGCCATTTGCGCAGAATCTGTTTGGCGGAAGGTCTCCATTATGTTATTGGCATCACTAATTTGCATGGCAGATTTCATCTGGAACATCTTCTGGAAGTAGAAGTTGGCCTGGTGTATTGAGAGATGCAATTCGTTGCCGGTTTGAGCGCCAAGTGGGATTTGAGTAAGAACATCTGTTACCATCCATTCTGACAATGACCGTACATCATTAGCGTTTCTCCAATGAGTCATGCTGGAAAGTATTTCAAATTGGTTTATGAAACACTTCTCAACTATTTGATCGCTGAAGAAACTGCCATTGACTCCGTTTTCTCTTAGAATTCGTTTGAAGAGGGTCAGACATTCTATGGCGGTGGGCTTCTCAAAGATGACTTCCTTGAAAAATGAACCATCTAGGCCATGTGCTTTTGCCATGAGTGCTTCAATCTCTTGGTAGGGACCCGCTAAAATCACAACGATTTTCCCACTGTGCTTCTGCAGAAGGCGGACAAACTCATTGATTGCTTCGGTAGCATATCCACCTTCCATAAGCTGATGTGCCTGATCAACAAACAGGACTCCTCCGAGACCCTTCTCAAACTGTTGCCTGGTCTTAGGAGCTGTATGGCCCACATGTTCACCAATGAAATCTGCTGCCGAACATTCGACAAATGTCTTGGAGGTGGATAGGACTCCTACGTCGTGTAATAGCGTACCCATATATCGGGCAACTGTCTTCTTTCCAGTGCCTAGGTGCAGTTAGCATACGAGTTCTCTCTATACCGTTATGAGCTACAGCAAGAGCCTATGCTCGCGAAAATTGCCATGTTACGAACCTGATGGCCCTTTAAAAGCGAATGCATTTGGGGCGAGTGAGACAACACCAGATCTCCGTGATTTCGTTACCTGTACTAATCTTTGATACTGTTCCAACTGACAAATGATATCATTCGACACTTTGTTTTGTAGAGCAGCTCTACAATTGGCTGATGCGTGTTTTGCGCGGCCATGGTTAGGATCAAAATCTTCTGGGCCTAAGATCATGTCATGGCCATAGTTAGACGCGCCTGCCTTTGACTGCTTTTGCAGGTAATTCTCCATGGCAGATGATGCAAGATTGTCAACCTCTCTTCCATTACTAAAGTCCTGGCGCATTCGGGCTCGGTTCAAGACCTCCATGGCCGTTTTCAGACCTTCCGGCGTCGCTTTCAGGTTACGAGCTCCCAACTTCCGATTCAAGATTTCCCAAAGTTGGGCTTGGTTGAAGTCTTCGAAACGAAATGGTTTATCGGCGGCAAATCTTCCCGAAAGCCCTGGGTTAGCGTTACGGAACATCTCCATCAGCCTATCTTCATAGCCGAGTAAGATTACGCAACGATCTTCCCCAGGAACGCTCTGCACTTCAGCAACAATTGTATCTAGCACAGATCCTCTGTAAGTATCGTTACGCTTAGATGCCTCGCCAGGATCTAGCATATAAGCCTCGTCGATTATTAAGACCTTGCCAACTGTTGAAGCCAAAATTGATTTAGTCTGTGCTTCCGATTTCCCGACGGCCTCACCAATAAAATCCGCGGGATTCTTGGTAACCACTTCCCCAGTACGTTAGCCATATCTGTAAGAAGTAGAATAGCGTAAAGGGGAAAAAATATTGAATATGTATACGCACCTTCGCCATTGCTGAGGAAACCCAAGTCAACCAGAATTTGGCCATACAACTTAGCCACTGTTGTTTTACCAGTTCCGGGCGACCCGACAAATATCCGATTCAAAGAGAAGTTCAAAGGTGCCAGTTCGGCCATTTCTCGTCGATAGTTCATCTCAAGCGCTTCGAACATGTTATTAACCGACTCCTTCACCTGTTCCAGCCCGGTAAGCTGTTGAAGCTTTGCCCAAGCGAAACTTGTCAATCTAACATCGGTAGGGTTAGGCCCAGGTATATCTTCCTTTGTAAAAGTAAAAATTTCCTTATCAGTTAGGCTTTTACTCTTCGAAAGACGTTTCGCTTGACGCTCCCAAACTTTGAGTAATACATTTTCAACAGCCCGGGCGTTGCCGAATCCTTTCTTCCCTCGGCTGCGGGCCAGTCGACGAATAGCCACACGCATATACTTCCCATACATTCCATCTTCGATCCTCATCTTGCCGTTGTATTTTCTTTCGATTCGACCAACCAGCGTTTGTAACAGCTCTTGGTCACTAAAGTCCGCAAACTGGAGAGTATGAGGAATTCGGCTTCTTAATCCAGGGTTGTGTGCAAAAAAGGATTCAAGCTCTTCTTTATATCCCGCAAATATGACAACCAAATTACCGATATTGTTTTCAATTTCCGTAAGGATGATATCGAGGACTTGGCGCCCAGAATTGGGCACATGTGGAGCAGTTAGCTGGTATGCTTCGTCCACAAACAGAACGCCACCATCTTTTAAACAGCCAGGTTCAAGAGAGGAAGTGGTGCGAATAAATGATGCCGGATCTTCGTCATCGCTATAATCGTCGCCGTCAGAATTCCTACTGCGCGACACTTGTTGAGCTCTTGCGCCTAGAAGGCCCTGAAGTGGGTTAACCGCGGGCATGTCGAACAATTCTTTGACTTCTCTTGGCCCCATGCATACTAGCTGTGCTCCAGAAGTCTCTTTATATGTTCTAGATTTCACGATGTCCATGCATCGCAAAAATTTAGCATACAGTCTAGCAACAGTGGTTTTTCCTATCATAGCCTTGTGAATAACGTGTTTTCTTTTTGTGAAAGGTGGGAAGATTGGGATTTACCTGTTCCAGGGTTTCCCTGAAAAACAGCATGCCACCGTTCTGTCCTGGGATTTGTTCCCTGGAGACAGCAAATACGAATACAGCTCTCTATGTTATCGAATTGCTCTTTGACCTCTTTTAGCCCGACTAAGTTGTTCAACTCTGCAAGTATCTTGTCCTTGGCTGTTTCTCGTTTTCTGCGATTTACAGGCCCCATTGATTCTTCGCTCGCGTCTTGCTTTTGCTGATCATTTCAGTGCGGTGTCGTAAGTAATCTTCCGTTAAGCCGTGGGCTCTGATTCAGAAGAGGCTGGTGATGCTGATCAAGAAGCTCGTATGGAAATTTGACAAGAGGTCGACGATATACTAGCACGTAAAATATGTAAAAAGTTAAATCAGTAAGGCTGGGAGGCGCCAGGTATAGATACATATTAAACCCTAGCAAATGCTCAAAGAATTGAAGGCACAAGACATTTGTTACACAAGGGCTTTCTGCGCACGAAAAAGCCACAGCACACAGGTATCTAGCAAATAATTCGAAATGATTGCCCACACGCGGCTCGAATATCTATCCACCGAGAGGCTACTCCGTCCACTGCATAGCTATAGTTATGTCGGCGCGATTCATGTTCTGCTGCGGCCGCTTGGTACACTTGAAAGTAGACTTCAAGCTTTTGGGTGTGAATTATTTAGGCCCAACAACTGACTCGTGTGACTCACAGCATCGGTAACACGGAAGGCAGCTAATTGATCATTTTCGGGGCTGCAGTTACTGTACAAGCGACATGAATGAGACAGATAGCCCCGCGCGGCAGTATTGAACCATTCAAATGCTGCCAGCTCTGCGTGTGACACTGCACTGGCTTTCACCCTCAAACAGTTTAAGTCATTAGCTTCATGCAATGGACCAAATCTTACAGCCACGACGATGCTTTCTATTCGATGTCCTTGGAAATGGAGAAGTCGCCTGAGGTTTGAGAATGTGATAGACAAGATATGCAGCCCTCATAATTTGGTGATGGAAAGGGTCATTCGATGCTTATATAGATGCAAAGTACATGTAGTAGGGCCTGCCACCAATGTACTTCGCAACTTAGCTCCAGTAGGTATACATTATAATCAGTAGCGCACTTGTTATTTGTATGCCGGCATAATCCAAAATTGTGCCGTTGATTATTTTTAGATACAAATCGTATTTCGGTCATATTGTTCATCTTTTTTTACTACACAGCTGATTACTGGTAATGGGGCACAGCATGTTCCACGCACGGGTATTAAGTACACGTGCTTATAGGCTCTTAGGAGGTTGGCCTGGAGACATAGAGATGCTGTGCTAACACTTGACAATGCATGTGCCCATGACTGTGCTTCCACACTCATAGCAACTGAGTGGAGGCTGGGCGTGGTGCCTTTAGTTTATTCCACAGCAATCAATACATGTACCTAGCTGAATTGCTGGTCTTATCTTGTATCTTGAAAGCCACATATGTGCAAGCGCCAAGTATCCCTCTTCGATGGTCACCCATCCATCCATCCCGAGTCTCATACGAGGGGGCGGCATCCATCTTCTAGCCTTCTAAAGCCCGCGCTAGCTCTCAGAGCCTCACACCATCCCTAATGCAGGACGTTTAGTTTCGGTTGTCGAGCTGGCAGTAGCTTTACGACCGCCGGAGTGGCTGTTTCAAAGACTTCATATATTATGTGGACCATTACATTTGGTACACAGGAGGACTAAGGGCCATTCTTGCACCGGAAAAACACGCTTGAACTTCCGCACGACCATTTTCAACATGGCGAGATCTAATTTCAACTAAAGCCTAGCAGTTCAACGATATCGTTTCTGTGCGTGTCCACCGCCCAACCTAAAATATTTTGCCCATAAGCATTTTGCGACTCAGTATTCGCGCCCTTATCAAGAAGTATTTTGATAACATCGCGTTGCCCAATTTGCACTGCACGCCAAAGAGGCGTACGGTTAAATTCATCAACCATCTCCAAATCGGTGCCGTCCTCCAATAGCCTCTTGATAGCGGCTATATCACCAGCTTCAATCGCTTCGAAGACTGCGCGGCCACCACTAGAATACCGGTTTGTGGGAAAAGTTTGACTTCGTTTCATGACTAGGGTCGGGCCAGAGTCATCATCGCCTGACAACGGTTGTGTTGGAGCAAAGTTGGTGGTCTTAGCCAGTTTAGCTGGTTGAAGATGGCGCCCATCTTCTGCACAACCGTTGTGAGCATAATTATCGCACTCTGGCGACAGAGGCGGTGTTAGTGGATTACTGTTCAAATTAGAACTTTGGAGTTCATAAGGTCCCTTCTGATGAATCTTTAGTCGTTTATTGTTGAGGAGGGCTCTCATTGCGGCGGCGGCAACATCACCCCCTTGTTGAGCCATTCTGATCAGATATTCTTCTTCCTGGGGCGATATTTCCATCGAAGGACTACTGTCGTATCTTCTTTCTCCTAAATTCGCATCAATCATACTTGGAGGCTTTGTATTGTATCTTGTGTCTTTCGATTTGACCTTTTCGGGTGCAGCGGCCGGCGACAGACCAGCAGCACTTTCGCCAGCGTCAAATTTCCAAGAAGGTACAGTCGTAGCTGTGAAAATGTCAGTAACAATCGAAAGTCTTTACGCAAGAATAATGACGTACTGAATGTAGGAAAACTGGCCGCGTAGTCGCGGGTTCTGTTTTCCCCTGCCTCTTGAGCAATGCTAGGAGTGATTGAGGCTGGATGCAGAGATTAGCTTAGCACAACGAACAAGCTATGCATCCTCGAGAGTCAGCTTACCTTGCACCGGTTGAAGTTTGTAGAGCTCTTGCTCGGGCACTACCACCAGGAATGCCTTTGCACATGCTGCTGCGACAGTTGCAGCATACTTTTGCCACTTTTTGTTCGCATGCGAGTCTGCGTAGTCACATATCCCTCGTATAACAACGCATGGAAAGTCATTCATCAGGCCCGCAGCTTCCATCTCTATACATAAGACGTCATATTTCTGATAGAGGTCATCTCGAAGAATAGCATCCTTGATCACTTTGTTCCCTGATGCGATCAGGCCGTAGTGGATCTTCGTCTCGTTTCTTCTTGCCCTTCCATTATCTATCTTCGTCTTATCGCAGCGGCTGCAATCTCCTTTCACATCCACATGGCAGTATGTTGGTTCATACAGGATGTCCTCGAGAGAGTCTGATTTTAGGAAGCTATCGTCAACGTTGGGTAGATCTCTCAGACAATCCAGATAACTGTGCATGTTTGTATATGATGTTCTTTGGTCGGCTTCAAATTTTGATAAAGATGTAAGCAAAACTGATGGCGGAGGAGCTAAGGGCTGTGTTCTTCTAAATTGGCCACCAAATTCTGCCTTGCCCATATCCCATTGAATGACTCCAGTCTCCTGGTCACCAGGGCAGCTAATGACCACATCTCCAAGCCGGGTCTCCTGGGGAGTGCCGCCACCAACTCCTACCATCAGGCCAATCCTAATATTAGGGAAAGTAGATGCCATTCGAGTTGCAACTGTTGCTGAATTATTATTACCGATCCTGCCCTTGGGTAGGCCCGCAATAACAACGTTGTGTCTACCGACTCTTCCAAGAGTATATGCATTCTGATCGTTTACCGGGTTGCGGAGATCTTGATGTCTCTCGTCAAGCATGTATATTGCGGCTGTTTGTTCAATTGGTAACGCGCAGACCCAGCCAATGGTGTAGGCTTCATATGGTAATTGCTTTTTCCCCATTGTGGCTGTTTGTTTACAATGACACTGATTTGAGGAAAGCTATGGTCCTGCAGTCCGCTGGATTCTGTGAAGTGTGCTACGTCTGCCCTATAAATATTTCGAGCGGAAGAGCCGCACCGTAGTAAACTCCATGCTGTGCATTTATTGGAACCTAAGCTCAAGCACCCTGAGCTCGGCTTCGTAGCGCATGTTGGGCACCCCTCGGTTTGAACTCCAGGCTTATCGCGGGAAATGGGTTGATGTTGAATGTAGAAAGAGGTCACATTACCTGCGACCTGCAGTATACCTTTTACGGTTGCATAGTTTCGCACGCAAACGTTATGCCCGGCTACCCAACCTCATAAGAATTTATCAGATCCCGCCGTCAGAGGGATTTGAAATGAATACGTGGACCAAGAAGAAATTCCCAACTCATCAGCCGCATGTGTGCAATCAAAATGCCGATAGTCGCCCAATATCAGGCTCAGATATGAATGTAGTATTACAGCACTGTGCATGATCCTATACCAAATTAGCCAATCTTTTGACTCTAAATGGATTGAATGCAGCATATCGGTGATGCGCTGGACATTCACAAATCATCAGGCTCTAGAGCACGCCAAACTTGAGCAGTATTATCGTGGGCAATGATATTCCAAGGCCCCATAATGGGCGTACATGCATGCAGGTAGATAGTGTCCAACCAGAAAGTATTGGCCTGATGGAATCCATATCCAAGGCAAAACCTGATGCCAACTACTGCAAGACTATAAATGAATGATGACGACAGAGACGCGTATGATGCCAAAGCACTTATCTAGTAAATGAATAACGAGGGGCTTTCTGTCTCTTTCTTTGTATTTAGTAAAGCTTAACTGTATCTTGTACGATCGTTTGCGGGGAACTGTGCCCCTCACCAGGCTTGTTCCCTTTCACCTGTAGTGACGCCCAACTGTGTGTAGTACACGAAGATCACTTTATCATCTGAGCAAGATTATGTGCCCAGATGTTATGAATGGGCTTCTTTTATTAATTTGAACGTTCTTGTTTATCGCGGTATGAAGCGCTTGGTTTCATCATCTGTCTAATAAAATGATTTTCAACGACTTAGAGCTAGCAGTGCAGCAAGTGCTTAGATCTTAGAATTATGTTTGTGTGCAAGTAGCAGTTATCTGAAGACTATCATACAAATTTTTTGCGTTTTAAACTTCAATTGATTCTCGATTAATCAATGCTAGTGCTAGTTTCTGTTGTATATAAAGCTGCTACAATGACTTCAAGTCTTCCGTAGTTGTAGTGGTTTAGTAAACTAGTTGATACTACTGCTAATTTCTGCTCTATATAAACCAAACTAATTCTCGCATTCTCATCCGAACCTGCTACAGTGACTCCAAGTCATCACATCTTCCGTAGTATAGTGGTCAGTATGCAAGCTTGTCACGCTTGAGACCCGGGTTCAATTCCCGGCGGGAGAGCGCCGCCTTTTCAAAAGGTTCTTTTTTTGCTCCTTTTCGCGATTTAATCTTAGAAACATTTGTCTATTTTGCCCTCTCTCCTTCAAAAATTCTAGTTTATTTCATCTAATTAATCACTATTTGGTATTGTGTATTTACAGAAAAGAAACCCGCTAACATGATGCGAAATACACTACTATAATCTGCCACTAAAGACAAAACTGACAGTTGGATTGGATTCTATTCAAACCACAGCGTCGCGCCATCTCTGTCTTAATGCACTCTCCCACTCTGTAAAATTCTTAACCACGCCATCACCCCAGAGGATTTCTCCTGTATGCAAAAACTGGTTCAACGGTGGTATCATAAACCAATCGTGGTCGCTGCGGCAAACAACGTCCAGTTTGCGATCGCAAGTCTTGTTCCCAGGCTGCTTGATGATTCCGGTCAAGCAATTTTCACAATACGCATCCACGCAAAATCGACACAAATAAAAATTCTCAGACATGGAGATATTGTTCAAGCATTGGGCACACCCTTTACTCACGGACTGAATGTCAGGAAGCTTCGGTTCCATTCGCGTGAGTACCGGGGAAGTCAGAGGAGTGACCATTGCAACCGCGCGATTGACCTTTCTCATGGATCGAGCCAGTGCCTGTGCGTCTTCAGCATCGTTGGCTGCGATAAACGCTTGTAATAGGTTCTCTACTGCGTATTGGTCATTCCGTGGCTCATCGTCTAGTAAAATATCGAGACTGTTGATGACCAAGTTCCCCAAGAGTTGTCTCGCCTTTAGCTCATTTTTGAGAAGACGATAGAATAATGCCAAATAAACGGATGCTATGTTGACGTCTGAACCGTATTTTTCCGCCGGAACATCTGAGTTTTGATGTTTGCTTTGCTTCTCTTGGACTTGCTCCAATTTCTGTATCCACTTCCTGGCTTCGGGCGACTCGAGGTCGGCTTGAAGAATCTTTTGTTTATACAGAGCAGACACCTTCTGGAACGATGTCGCATGCCCATGGCGCGTTGGAACGTTGCCTCGTGGCCTGTACTCGATCAAGGAAATCTGTTCAAATATTTCGATTGAGCCATCGAGATCCCGGTTATAGGCGCGAGTGGTTCCATATGCCAGACGCAGATAGAGCACGCCCATTTGGTTGCGTATAACATGAGCAGCCTCGATGGCTACTTCATATTGATGCAATATGAACTCCACTTCACTTGTCTTACAGGCTGCTTTGGGAATCCAGTCCATGACGAGGGGTTTGTCACAATTCTCAAGAAGTAGACCAACCAAGCAGTCCGATTCTTTGCCCTTTCTGTCGACCTTCTTCGCCATCTCATGAAGCAGATTCATCATTTCGGAATGCAGATTCTCAGTCGCCAACACTTCTAAATAGCTGACTTCGGCCTCAAAACGCTCAGAAGAATTAAGATATGCGTCTGGCGCACTACTGATTGCTTTGCGAAAGTACTCGAGCGCGGGCTCTTTCTTTCCGGTCAGATAGGAGCAGCGTGCAATGAGCAGATAATCTTTGTAGAGACGCCAACTACAACTAGTTAAAGCATAGCCCTGCAGATTGCCATTGTGTATACTACTTTCCTCAATCTCAGCACACTTGAGAGCCTGAGCCAAAGCCTCACTGTAGTGGCCATACTTGGATAAGCAGTAGGCGATGCGACCCGCTGTTCCGACGCTATTGTGATCTAATTCGAGAGCTTTATTATAATGCGTAAGGGCATCGCTGTATAGCCCCAGCATCAGATATGTGCTTCCAAGGCGTCGATGCCAATGCGTTGTTGGGGGATAATTCGCCCACTCAGTGGCCCTCTGTACTCTCTCCCTAACCGGCGTCTCGGACCACCGAGTCTGCGCTTGAGACCAAGGGCGTCCGTCGCTCATGAAAGCGACATTCTGAACAATCTTGAAACAAAATAGCGTTGGGACATATTTGAAGAAGTCTCCAGATAGCCATTGTTTCGCATAAAACCGACCAATTGCTTGGCAAATTCCATGATCCTCTTTGACTGAGTTTGTGACGAAGTCTTTCGCTTCGGCTGTAAGATCCATAACGATCTCAGGATCATTAAGCCATTTGCGGAGGGCTTGAATATTGGAATCGGTGAGCACCTCCAGCCCTTCGTTATTCTTCTCATACATGATGCTCCAGTCATATATGATATTCTCGACTGTCAGCATGTTGTATATGCGCATGCCTAATTCCTTTTTGTGCTCTAACGAAACAGTCGCCGGGTCAAGCGCCGCCAAATGTTCTTGCCAGTACCAGGCAGCATATTGCTTTATAGCTTCCTTGCCATGATCCAACTCCAGATTGTCAAACCACGATTTATCATTGAAGATTCGTAGACAAACCTTCAAGATGTTGATACGAGCCGTCATCATGTCAAAGCCAATGGGAGCGCCTCCTTTTGTCGCTTGGGCAGTGTTTGCATTTCCATCGCGGAAGAACTGCCTCACTGACGTGTGGGAGAAAGTCACATACGTCGTCGATGGGTTCGACCGAAAGTCAATCTCGTTGGAACCGTCAAGAATTCCAGGGCTTCGTGCCGGGCTGAAATGTCGAGGCGGGCTAGGCATTTCATTTGCGGGTGGGCTGGTCGAATAGCTTAAGATGCCTCTGCCGGCAGGACTAGCTCTACGGCTGGGACTGCTTGTATCGGAAGAGCTGAGGCCACGAGGACGCGGACTGCGATTTCTGTCTGGATTCGCTTCTCGCTGCGTTCTAGCAAAATCCTTGACGAGGTCATCCGTGGTTAAACCATCTTCACGCTCAAGGGCAAAGAAGCAAGCATATTGACCTCGCAATGATTCCTCAAGCCGTAGCGGAGGGTCTCCAAATTTCATAATGAGCGCAGCTTCCAGTTGTTCGAGCGTGAGCGATTCTTCGGCACAAGAAACCCATTGCAGCATCAACGTGAGGTCACGAGCATCTTCCTCGGAGATAGTGACAGAGAGATTGGCAAGTGTTTCGTTAAGCATTCCGTTGATTTCTTTTGGAAATGATTTCAAGCTTTTAAGAATTGAGCTTGGGTGCCGCTTCTGGTTGATCTCATTCAACATGAATTTTGCCAAGATAAAGAGGCCGTCGACCTGCTTCTTCATGGATTCGATAACCTCTTGTTTAAAGTCGTCCGGAGATCGGCTTAGTATTCTGGAGTGTCGCACGCCGTCAGAAATGAAGGCGCTCACGTCGTCTGCAATACGGTCAGGCGTTACGTAAATGGTCGTGAACACCTGGCCAGTCGTGTTTGGATCCAATGCACCGGATACCATGTCCGCTAAATAAGTTCTTCCAGTAAAAGCAAATTGCAACTTGAACCGGGGTGCTGACTCAGATTCATCTTCAGGTGCAAGTAGAGACAGAAGCTGTTCAATATCACTTTGCTCTGCTTCGTCTATGCCATCGAAGAAAATGTATTTAGTCTTATCACGTCTGTCGTCCAATAGTGGCTGCACAAACAGTCTCCGAAATGCGCTGGGAATGGTTTTAATCTCATCGCTGCTATGAAGCTGTCTCGTAAGTTTCTCGGCATAAATAGCATCGGTTTCACTAAGCTGGTAAGCGACATCACGTAGCGCCTGCAGCACAGATCTTGTTTCCGGGTCGTTGCCAGAAAAGAAGAAGTAGCCCAGATGTGGGAGATTCTCAAGGCCCCAAGTGATAACTCGCGACGTTAAGAAAGATTTTCCGGCACCTAACGATTAATAAGCATGCCATCGTGTAATTGGAGTTCCAGGGACTTCATACCAGGGTTACCGCACATCCACAGATAGCGAGACTCCCCTTGGAGCCAAGATTTCAAATCCTCATCTTCCAGCAACCAGTCTCCAGTTCCTTGAACTCTGTACTTAGTAAATGCTGCAAAGGAGTCCTCCGCATATGGAGTGGGCTCCAAAATTTCTCTCAATTTTTCTCTGTAGGGAAGGCCCCCGCTCTGCTGTTGCCCCAACCTCAGATCCAAGATATTTTGGCTCATCTGTGTAACCATGTCCTCCACTCTGCCTGTTTTGATATTGAGCTCAGCAACACCTCCATACGTCTCTGCAATGACTTGCCGCTCCTCTCCTAGTGTCAAGACATTCAGCTTCTGGAGCGCCGGCTGCACAGGGCTCTCAATCCCAACCAGCTTTTTAAAGTATGCTTTCAGCCTGCCGTGACGTGCAACTTTAGTAGCGATAACGAGAACTTCGAACAAAGTTGCCAGAATAGTGACAAGCTTATTATGCAGAGCGGGACTAAGGGCGTGGTTCAAGTACACATCTAGTCTCGATGTGAAATCCTGTTCACGCTTTAATTTTGGCCTGGAGGAAATAACCTAGAAGGGTAGAAAGCCGCTTACTTGCAGTTGCTCGAATAGCTCCAGAATTGAATCGTACATGGAAGAAACATCATGCGCAGCATTTATCAGATACATCACTGCGGCAAAGATGCCCTGTGCTGGTGGGAAGACATCCGAAGCTCCCTCGGCCACGATGTCTCCTATCAACTCTATCGGCCGCAAAGTAACTCCGATGGCGTCGAAGATCTTCTGCCGCTTTTCTCGAAAATTGTTGAAATGGTCATTCTGGGTGGTCAACTGAAGCTTCAAATCCGAGATGGACTTCATCGGTGGTGTCAGAAACTCATTGAGAGTCGGGCCCTTGTCAGATGAATCGTTGTAGAGTTTCGCAGCCTCTGCCAGAATAGCAGCAAACTGCGCCTCCACCCCTCGCGAGTTCAGCGGTGGTTTCTTCTCTAGATCGTTCATCTTTGCTCTGCCTTTTCTGCCAAAGCGCTCTCCGTCACGTACGAAGGGCTGGGCATTTAAATGTTCAAAGTCACATTTTCATGGCTCAACTGCTGCACCAGCGTTTTAGTCATTGCGGCTCGTGTGGTGGGGGGAATCGTGCCAGTGACAAGGGCTCTACAGCCTCAAATGACGGACTAGACGCCTCCTTCGCCTCATTAGCGCACCAGATGCTACTGAAAGACAGCCGAGCCGCATGCTGATCTGTAGTCGTTTCTATATTGAGAATCGTTGCCTGCACAAGGTTGTTTAGCTGCTGTGCGCTGTCAACATCTCTTCGCCTGCCACCTAGAAGAGTCAAGACTTAGTGGCTGTGGCTCCATTCTCGTAACGATTTTGGTCACGGTGTTGACACTCCGCATTAAGGAAGGTTGATCTCTATTGTTCCAGGGATAGTGCTGTAGCAAAATCGCTAGAACAATCGATGTCTAATTCAACGCTTATGTGTCATGGGCAGGGCTGTGCTTGGCGGTTCTTGGTATAGGACGTAAAAGCGTCGCTCTTTGGCCACTACTAATAGCACATGATCTTGCCAGCATCCACTCATACCCAGGTACGTACATAGATGGAAAAATATGGAGTACTCCGTACTGCAAACAAGCCTGTGACGGTAATGAGAAATTTGACGCCGAGAGTGGACACAAGAACCATACTTATTTCAGCAAAGCAAGTCATCGACTACGTTGCTGCTCTGATGCGACTAAAAAGGCGGGCGCGGCGCGGCCCGTTGGTGGCATTTCTGTTTACAAAGCTGTACATACCGGTAATATTTGTCGTATTGGTTTGAAAAGACCCTGTGAATAAACTCCTCATAAAGGTCTGCCTTTTCATTCCGTCCTTGGACTCATCTCCCAATTTGTTTATCCTTTGAGGTATTTAGCGCCAAGCATGCCACAGAGCGGTGTAAAATCTCCATCCCTCGATGATATGTGAAACCACTGCAGTTCATAGGATTCATACATAGCCGAAGCTGTCAGATTCTCATCTAAATATGTAGGGCTGTCTTTTCCGGGACCAATAACCTAATATCGTTGCCAAACTCCTAACTTACGGGGCCGGCCAGGGGGTCTACGCTTCCGCTCGCTCGGGGGGTCGCAACTATCGGACTGTATCTCACTTACATGTAACACACAGTACTACTCCGAACGGCTTACGGAGTATGATGCCTGAATACCATGCCCCCCAGCATGTCACTCTAAGCGTGTGCCACACTGACTTTGATGCCTGAGCACGGAGTGTGTACGTGCACACAGTCTCACATCTCTGCCAGGCAAATCGCAGAATCTGACGCTGTGACGCCGTCGCTTGAGACATTTGAGACGTAGCTTGCGGAAATGCTTGAGACAGTAGCTTCGGAGTGGCTGATAAATATGGATTAAACGCCACCGTTTACTCCTTACCTTTGGCCACCGCCATTTCACACTTTGCCTTCGGAATAAGAGATCATCATGGTGTTGAGGTTACAATATGAGAATGGAAATAAGATGCATCAAACGAGTAAAGTTTACTCATCCCGCGTCAGACAGGATTGCTTGTGGGGTCCCCGAGATGCCGCCGATCTCGGTGACTCGGATTAAACTGCCTCATAATAAAAAGAGCTTTGTCCTACGGGAAAGACGGGCCAAAAGCCGAAGCAAAAAAAAGAAAAGGTCGTGCGTGAAGCAGGGAGTGCGTGTGTGGTTGTGTTGCTTTATCCGTCTTAAAAACACACGGCGGCCCCGTGATCTTACCCACTGATTCATAGCTTTAAGTAGGTGCCCGCGGGACCATTCAAATCTTTACGTTCAGATTTATTCGAATTTCGCTTTCAAGCTGCGTTTATAAGTTTGTCTTCGTTTTGCCACCCGGACTTGAACGCCATTCAATTTCGCGGACATTTTGTGATATCTTTTCTGGGCGACCAAATTGCTGGTGCCGCAGTTTTCCAGGATATTGCGCTATTCTTGCTCGTTGTGCCTTGTAATGTCACCCGGCTCTCAAAATCCTTTCCTTGGCCGCATAAGATTCAACAGCGGGTTCGAGGACAATGATTATAATTGCGTGGTCGCTGATGTAAGATTAGGATACTAATCAACTTCCAAGATTAGAAAATATCTCTTTTATTACATTCGACGACTCACCATTAAAAACAAAATCTTACCGCCTTCCATTGAATCACAACAACCTCAAAGATGTTAACACCCAAACCACCCCGAAAATTTGCGGTTGCTCTTTTTAATGGCTTTCAAGCACTCGATGTGTTTGGTCCCATGGACGCACTCAACTTACTCTCGTTCTCTACGCCATTGGAATTGTATATACTCGCTGAAACTCTGGATCCCGTGTCAACTATCCCTGCACCACTTCCACCCAGCAGTGGAATTCCACCACTCGCAAGCACTAGCATAATTGGGCAGAGCATTGTTCCATCACATACATATAAGAACGCTCCGGAGGATATCGAGGTCCTTCTAGTCCCAGGAGGTCGCGGAACCCGAAACATTCCAGCTACACAACATGTCGCGGACTTCGTCAAGGAAAGATTCCCGAACCTGCGCTACCTCCTCACCGTCTGTACGGGAGCCAGCATTGCAGCAAGAGCTGGCGTTCTTGATGGAATGAATGCCACAACTAACAAGCTTGCTTTTGACTGGGTAAGAAGCCAAAGCAGAGAAATCCTCATATTAGCTGTCTAGCTAATGCATGCTGCGCTATTTAGGTAGTGTCGCAAGGCCCTAACGTGAAGTGGGCCCGTCATGCACGATGGGTACAGGAAGGTAATGTCTGGACTTCCTCGGGACTAACAGCTGGTATCGATATGATGTACGCTTTTATTGGGGATCAGTTTGGAGAAGCGACTGCGGATCGGATTGCCGCTGGGGCTGAGTTTACGAGAAATACGGACTCTACGAACGACCCGTTCAGCAAGGCATAGTATAAACACGGAACGATGTGGCACAAGATCACTCGTGTTCATCATTTTGACCGTTAGTATTTAATATTCGATTACCTGAAAAGTTCAGTCTGAGTGACCATGTTATACGGAAGTAGATAACTCAGGTGGGTTTTATATAAGTAGCACCGCCTTGAGAATTGCCATATCATGACTACATGTTTATACGCACCCATCTGCCGAAGAGGCCCATATATTTCAGCTAAAAATAATAACCAAGGTCTCATTGCGTATAACGGCAGCTCACCGGCTTCTTGTTCTCCAAAGTCCGCGCCGTAAACCCCAAGCAACCCTTGTTACCACCGGGCTGGCTCAACCCCAAATTCAGCCAAAGGCTCCATGAGCCGTCGATGCTATTCGGGCAAGCAACTAAGCCCTGGTCCTTGAACCACAGATTTTTATTCGGATCGATGCTCCAGCCTTTCGTTTCGGCATATCGTGGAAGGGATTGGCTCCCCGTAACGTAACGTACAACGCCCTGCCCTGTTACCCAGGCGCCAACACGCACAAAAGTCAGTGCATCATAGCCAAAAAGTGATAAAGTAACGAAAGAGGTACAAGGAAACATACCCATGCCAGATCGATCTACAAAAACCTTTTGCACCTCCCCTTCGCAAGAGTATAGGGCTAGCTCCTCGTTTGCAATGTAAAAGGTCGCATGCCCACTAGACTCGCCTTTGCATGTCGCATTCGAGTGAGGCAGGTTAAGAAATAAACTGCTCCTGGCAGCACTGACTTGAGAAAAGTGGATAGGGCTGGCAGACCGAAGTGCCATAACGTCGAATGTCGCAGGGGCAGGATGTGGTACTGCGGTGGCAGAGGAGAACAAAAGGGAGAGAGCAGAGACGTTTTGCAACTTCATGATGATAGAGGGACTTGACAGCTAAGAGAAAGGGTCAAAGTAAAATGCAAGTACAGCTAGAGAAGATGTAGCTAAAGATAGTGATAACGATGTTACTGATCGTACTTCGTACCCAGCCCTTCTTATAGCACTCTCTTTGCCACCTCAGGAATCACAGCCTCTCATCCAAGTGAGACATTGGAGCCCCTCACATCAACACCGTCATACAATCAAAGCTAAGCCACAGCGCCATTCCATCGGATGCTCAGCTGGGCCTGGGGATACGAAGAACAGAGAATCTAGATTCTCATGGGCTAGACTTGGCACTATTGGGACTTCCAGTTACATGCGGCCAAGTTGCAGATGGTGACTGCAGGGCGACTGTACATGTAGTCTAGACCCAAGAGTAGTTCAACTTGTGTATGGATAGCACGGTAATAATTATTCGCTCCACTTCATAATAATGTGTTTTTGTTCCATTACACAACTTGCATGTTCATAAAAATGGGATGGCCTCGGGTTTCTTGTTTAACGAAGTAGGTAATATGCCGTTAAATTAAATCTATATGGTATCTATTGCGTAATGACATTCGCTTGCTAATATTCTTTCAGTGCCATTCTCATCCGTTCTGTGGAAGGCTGAAAAAGAAGAACGCTCAAAAAAAGTTTAGATAATGTATCTTGGTATCATACGTCGTTTGCTCCCTCATCCTCTGCATCTTCTTGCACCTGCTGATCCGACAACTTAGGATTCCTGAGAGCTAAGGCAAACCCAATCATGGGCAAACATATGCACATGCCCGTGATGCAAAGTAATCGCTGAATGCTTTGGTAACTGTGAATAATGGCGGTTCGGATTTCTGTTCCGACCGGGTATTGCGAAACAATGGAAAATGGATTCTCGTAAATGGCTCGTGCAAGACTGGCGTTGGGTTGGAATGCCAAGCTGGCTTCCAATGTTGGGTATAGAGTCTGGGTCCAAATAGCCCCAGATATGCAAGTGCCGAGTGCACTGCCGACGTTGTAAAAGGAAAGATAGAGCCCCGTCAAGATGGCAACATGGTCTCGCGAAGCCGAAGCTTGAATCGAGGCTTGAGTTGGATATGCAAACAAACCGCTAGAGAGTCCCAGAAGGATCTGTCCGCCGATGAGTCCAGACCTGGAGCTCGCCGTCGCTCCTCCGGGAAATTTGATCAGAACACCCAGAGCGATCATAAACAGCACCGTACCGAGGACAATGATGGTTTTGAGACGTCGAAATCTGTAAATGACGAGGCCTACAGCAACACCGCTAACAACGCCAAAGAAGGAAAAGAAGGACAAGATTCGGGTGGCACTCTCGATGGGGAAATCGAATGCAACTATGAGAACGGTATACAAATAGTTGCCCTGCACATACCATGCAAAGTTAAGCAAGCTCCGCACGGCTAGAGCCGCCCAGACCCCGCGATCCTTCAAGAGATGGAAAGGGACAAGGGGTTTTTTAGCACCATTTTTCTCCCAGAAGACGAACACGGGAACGAAGAACAGCCCGATGACCAATGGAATGACGACCTGTGGATTCTTCCAATGAGAAACCGTGCCACCAGCAATTGTAAGAGGTGTGAGAACGAGGCTAAACGCCGTAACAAGAGTTATAAGACCAATGCCGTCCACCTGGTCGAAAAGCTGGCTGCTCCACCTGCGGAGGCTGTCGAGACCGCTGGAGACGTCAATAAGCTCATTCTTCCTGCTGGTCCCAGGCGCTGTGCGACGATCAATCGAGTACAGTGTGATAAGCAGCGGAAGTGAGGCGACAGGGTAGATGATGCACCACATGCCAATTCCCCAACGCCACGTGGTTATGCGCAGCACAGCAGACGTAATGCTGCCGCTAATCCATGTATTGACAATAAACGGCAAGGCGGGTATGTAGCTGAAGAAGACACGAGCCCGCATAGACGAGAAGTCGGCAACGAGGATCTCCAGAAGCAGGACGATGCAGGTGTAGCCGACCTGGTAGAGGAGAGTGCCGGCGCAAAAAGCATAGACGGAACTAGAAGTCGACTCGATTGCCATGCCAACAACATAGAAGAAGGTGGATGCAGCTACGACTTCGAAGCGTCCAAAGACATCGGCAATTTTGGCTGCGGTTGGCTGGATTGCAACCGCAACGACGCTCCTGAGAAGATTGATGGTGGCCAAGTATGAGTGCAGTGAGAAGCTGGATGTTGCATACGGCATATATGTTGATCGAACTTGGCTCTCGAGGCCATATGCGTAGCCTATTAAAAAGATGCCTGAAAATATCCAGAATCGCTCCGTGGAGGAAAGTTGGGCAGAAATGGCTTCCATGCGAGCCACGCCAGCAGCCCTTCTGCTGGATCTTCCTGGCGTGGATTCTGCATATTCGTCGTCAGGATAGCCATTATTGTGATTTTGCGTTGAGATGGTTGAATATTCTTGGGGCTCGGTCATGGAGCGCGGCTCCGAGCCGAGTAACGGAGCCTCTTCGCGTGAGGCGGCCATCGCCGAGCTTAAGCGTCACTGGCTGGTGATTAGATCGCAAAGTTGGGCTGGGTAAGACGACCCGAGGATGAATAAAACAACCCGTGTTTTATTATAGCGGTGTGTCTTTACCGCATTTTGAACGAGAAACAAAGCCCACAAAGACGAAGAAAATAAAAATAAAAAAGGAGCACAAAGAAAGAAGTCGAACGGGGGTGAGCGCTTTATGAGAGCTTCGTACGAGTTTCGGATCAGATAAGATCAAATCAGGCTGGGTGACCGTGGCGGCCCACTGAGTTCCGCTATTAACGCTATTAATGTCCACCGACCCCCCGGTAATCACTCGCTATATGGCCCAGCAGCTCCCGCTGTGGCTGGCATGATCATCGTCACATGGCCGGGTTTAGGCGACTAAAACTAGTGGGCTATGCGAGGAGGATGAGACGGCAAAGCGCCACGGCTGAGAGAGAAACAGAGAGGCAGCACGTCAGAGTCAGTCAGGATTTCGGGGCTTTGATCGAGTGACTAATATCGTGGGCTTACATGATCTTTACGTGATTTGTCGTGGACAAGAGCACAAAGCAAGTCCTACTAGCAAACACGTTTACAAAGAATGAATGGGCTGTCTCAGCAGAGAGCCACCAAAGAAGAGAAAAACAAAAAAAAATTGTGTGTGCTCCGTAATTTAGTAATGAATAGACCCATGCTGCGACCAGGGATGCCTGCACATGTAGGTACCTCCCGCTGAAAGTAGATCCGGGTGCTGGGTTACGCCAAAATCAACCCTGAAATCAAAATGGCGCTGCAGCGGCCTAATACTGCAGCCTTTGTCACGCCGACCAAGCATCGATGCTTGCGCAGCAGACTAGTGGTAGTATTACTAGTATTATTAGGCTTCCCAGGTTGCACCGCATCCTTTCGCTAATTGACCATGCCGATCAAAAGGTTGTGTTACGCAGAGAAGCCCCTTGCAGCCTCCGAAGAAATATTGAATGCAGCCCCAGGCCGAGGTTCCTACAGGTCTCCAGCGGATACTTATAGGGAATAATCGTGCTGAGATTGAAAGTCAGACCACCAGACGTTAATCGGCCATTGCGCCCTTCCCGCCACTGTCTCCAATTTTACCCGCACTAACCGCCGCGCTATAAACTGGTGATCTGGCGATGAGTCCTCGTCTGGAAATGTCGCGGATATGAAGACCAGACCCACGTGTTAATCCTCTTCATGAAGTTAATGACTCACAGCCGGAGGGTCTCATCTATTTTCATGATCAGAAAAGATATAATAAGGCGTTGAGGATTAAGCGCACCCAGCGAATCAAACTGATTGTATGATCTGAAGGTCAATCGTGCACAGATTATAGACTCAAAACGAGTGTGATTTCCTGAGGGACTAGGACTACTAATGGCGCTCTACCCGGAATCATTAATTTCCTACCCCTAGTAGAATCCTGGAGGAATTGGTTCGCTTGGCGTACGCTCAAAGTGAAATAAGAAATAAGATGGAAAATAGCCGCTTTAGGGTAGAGGATAGAGGATATTATTATTGGACCTGAAAGCCTCGATGGAACATGCATCTCATCTACCAGGTGGGTATTAGAGATATTACTATTCCAATCCTGTACAATTATTAGATCCAGATCATCTATAATTACGGAGTATGATGGTCGATTGTGCATACTTAATTGCCCGGAAGCTTCTGGCTATGCTGACACACAATCGGAACATCGAATGATTGCTAGACCTTGCCTTCCACGTGGTAGCCCCATCTCCCCAGATTACGCATTCAGCTTACAGAAAAGAGACTCAAGGAATTATAGCATTTGGAGGTATTTTTGAGACCATGTTTACCTTACTATCAATATCGGCTGTGATAGCTACAGGAAGCCGAATAATTCCGGGCAGCACCTTGACAAAATGTTGCCACCAAGGTATGGAGTATTTAATATGTTTCAGGTATCTCAAGCGAGTAACTGGGCTATATGTACTCACCTGGGTAGATACCTGATTAATCATACTACATCGCTTGCATGATATGGGTGGTATTGATGTTGTACATATGTCGTAAGAAATGCATGGTCCTCTGTGGCCTGGTAAGGCTGAAGCAACTAGAAGCCTTACGATCAAATAAACTGATATCCAGGTAGTCTTCATTAGACTAAATCTTGGTTAAGACAACCACCATATCTTTCACCGCTGCTCTCATATGAACCGAAACATCAGCCACTTCGTGCTTCGCAGGTGGCTAGGTACCATTTAGCTGTGTTCTTAGACATTCCTTCCCCGGAAAAGTGGTCTCCCCGCCAAACAAATGCGCGCAATGTCTTGGGCCGGTTATCGTTGAAGAGATTTATGGAGTACTAAATGGCCACCATTCCAATATGCCGGTACATAGAGGAGCTACATGTACGGAGTAATGAGAGACGCGAGGGAGGCTCCTCGGAACACACAGTGGACGTCAATACATCGACGACCTTTCAGCGCTGGAATATTAACAAGAAAAAGAAGCTGCACTTTGATCCAATTTAGTAAATAATACGGAACAACACGGAAGCCATCCATGTTAACCATTTGTTCAATTCCTGGGTCGTACCAAACAATCCGGTGGTGGTGCTAACATGAAATCAGTAATTTTCCCGACCCAGCTCCAGCGCCGGGTTGCGGCCCGTAGCCCATCGGCGACATCGGAACTCATCTTCCGGCTCTAGACATTCAAATCTACCCGCTATTATCTTGCGTGCGCGCGACAGCCAAACACCAACGACCCCACCAAACCTCAGTCTTTTGCTTTGTAGCAAAAGAAAATCACAATGGCGACAGTATCCAAGGAGCCGGCAGCTCCTGAAAAGAAGCAGCGCCCTAGTGCCTTGCGATCAGTCATTGCTGGTTCGACCGCTGGTGCGATTGAAATCGGTATGTTGGCTTGCGCTGTGCTACGAGTCGCACGTGCTTGGATTGGAAGTTTTTCGATATACTGACAGCTTTTGGACCGATAGCTATTACTTATCCCGCCGAATGTACGTCCGCGCCGCTATTGTTCTATAACATATCCGACATGTCTCTATATCCATCGACAGAAAACTGACTAGATATATGTAGTTGCAAAGACAAGGTCGCAGCTCAATAGGCGATTAGCAGAGGGACAGAAGCTGCCATGGCCACCGTTCGGAAAGCAGTGGTATGCGGGATGCACCACGCTCATCATTGGCAACTCTGCCAAGGCGGGAATCCGTATGCAAACAACACAATTGGCTATTTGAACACTGCAACAGAAGGTGCTGATACGAAGTCTAGGTTTCGTTGCTTTTGATCAGTTCAAGAGCTTGCTCGCTGATAAGGACGGCAAGCTCTCTGGGCCTCGAACTGTCTTGGCCGGCTTCGGTGCTGGTGTTACAGAATCGCTGCTCGCCGTTACTCCCACCGAGAGTATCAAGACTACTCTGTATGATCTTCCATTTCTCTGTGTTCGCAGTGTCTCACTCAATAGTATACATACTGACATGATCCTCTTTAGCATCGATGACCGCAAATCGGCCAAGCCTCGCTTGCGCGGTTTCCTCCACGCCGTCCCCATCATCGCCCGCGAGCGTGGTATCCGTGGTTTCTTCCAGGGCTTCGTGCCCACGACAGCTCGCCAAGCTGCAAACAGTGCAACCCGCTTCGGCGCCTATAACTTCTTCAAGCAGATCGCTGAGTCATATACTGCGCCAGGAGAGAAACTTGGCGCTGTGGGCACATTTGCCATGGGTGGCCTCGCTGGTCTGGTTACGGTTTATGTGACCCAGCCTCTCGACACAGTCAAGACACGCATGCAGAGTATCGAGGCCAAGTCCATGTATGGCAACACATTCAGGTGCGCTGCCATGATCTTCAAGCAAGAGGGCGTCCTTACCTTTTGGAGCGGAGCTTTGCCTCGGCTAGCGAGATTGGTGTTGAGCGGAGGCATTGTGTTTACCTTGTATGAGAAGAGCATGGATCTAATGGACAGGATGGATCCTGAGATGAAGTACATCTAAGGAGAACAGGTTCTTGAGAAAGGTAGAAAAAAAGGCAGCAGACAGGCCTGGCGTTTAGGATTTAGATGGGGATTATGCAGCCTATTTATACAGCAACTAGTTGTACAAGTGTATATATATACTCGGTAGTATACAGCGATGTATCGCAAAAAAAGGTTTTCGATTTTTTCCTTCGGCATGCCCATTTTGTCGTGAAAGAGCACTTTCCTTCCTCGTTCGTTCCCCTTTGAACACCCATTTTGATATCGGTATCGCCGTTTTGTTCGTAGCTCATTGCAGTCTAATCATTCCAGACAATCTCTTGCCCAATCTCTCCAACCATGTCCTCTTGGGTGCCTCCTCAATTTCCCTGACCAAATCCTCGAAATACGTCGGCTGGCTTTTGGGTACCAGCATAGGACCCTTAAGCTTATACTATAAACGGCACCCGTTAGCGAAATTTGCTGGCCCCTCCACAAAGTCAGGAAGCTTGTTGTTGCGAACCCTGTCTCGAAACTTATTCTGCACCAGGAATTGCAGCGCGCGCGCCTTTAGCAGCTCCTCAGGCTCGATAGAAGGCTTATAAGTCTTGAAGCGCTCGTCGATGACCTTTCCCAGGACATCCTGGAACTGGTAGTCCGGCCGGAGGTCCTGCTTGGGCCATTTGGCGAAGACATCGGAGTAGATGCGGCGCTGGGTTAAAAGTAAAAGTTAGCTGGCATTCGAATGGCCCTGCAGATGATTGGAACGGAACAAAATGATTTTTACTCACTGCCAGCGATCGCGACATTGTTGAAAGATAACCGGACTCTGCTATGCGCGTGCTGCGCAATTGCAATGCCGCCACTGTTTCGCCGGATGGAACTTGGATACAAAATATTGAATTTCTGCTAGAGCCAAAGTTGCCGCCCATACAGTATCAGCTTTACAGTGTAAATTATTTAGCGTACGTTGAGCATGTACAAAGGTACCTGATGGGAGGTCCTTGGCAGTGCGAAATCCGACGTTCCGGCTACTTTCGGACGTCTGGAGTTGCGCACGGCCCCAGGTGCTAAAAGTCATGCAAAACACAAGCATTGACAGCGCTTAGAGTGTTCTGCTGCCTGAGGCCCCCCCCTTTAGGCCTTGTCGCCCAGTAAAAGCGTGCAATAGCGCCCCCCCAATCCCAGCAAAAGTGCCCCCAGCAGACCCTGGATTGTTCCAGATGGCGAGGTACTTCCATCGCTACCGGCTAGTACCCAAATTGTGCGCAGCGCGTCCAGCGGGTTCGCAGGTACTTTCCGTGCATCAGCAGGTTGCCTCCCCCTCGCATTGGTCATCAGTGGACGCATCATATGGCCTGCCCGTAGTCCCAATTCGATCGCCAGCTCCATCGACCTGCGCTTTTGCGTCTGGCGCACTTTCAGCCCTTCACCATCCCGTTCATTTCATTCTCATCTCATCTCATCCCCAGACTCCTCGACCTTGTGCTGTTGTTGAATTTCTGTTTCTTTCTCTTTCCGTCTCCTCGCTTTGACGCCTCTACCGATCTGCATCTTTCTTCCGCTCCTTTATCGCTTCTTCTCCCCCCCTTGATTCCGACTGCGCTCCTTTTTCTACGGGCGCTCGTGATCGATTACGACATTGCCATCTTTTCCCGGCAGCCTCCGAATCAACGACGCTGCGTGACTTTGACGCAATACTGTGGCAGCCATGTCTGGGCGTTACGAGAGGGTATGCAAGCGCGCACCGCGACTACTTTTTTTTATGATTGAATTTTGGACGTTTAAGGCTGACATTTGATTGCGTTCCCGTAGGTAAATGCCCACGATGACGAGGAGCACCAAGCCGTTCCGCAGCGACGAATTCAAGTCCCTAACTCGCCACCACCATCTTTCCATTCCCGCGCGTCTTCGCCAACACGAAATGGCCAAGTCAACAATGACCTCGCCGATGCATTTGACGATGACGATGCGAGCGACGATGAAGCGGATGATAGACAAAGATTAGTTCGACAGAACTCAACCCCGACCATTAGATCAACCAGCGATTCTACGCGGCTCTCTGCACCGACAGCAACAGTTTTAACCCCGGCGACCCCGGATACGACTTCGTCGGGCTCACGACCCCGAGTAATGGGAGGCGGAGTTGGTACCGATGGCGTGTTTGCGAACATGTCGGCTCGGCCAGAGCGGACCGATGGGGCAGTCGAAAAAGAAGAACAACCACCTGTTTGTCTACCCTGCTGAGCCCTCTGAAGCAATTATTAAGAATTTGTACTAATTACGACGGTATTGACAGACTTATGAACAAGCTGCTGCTGACGCTGCACCACCGTACTGGGAGACAACTATTCTTGCACCCGGCTACGGTGGCGGCGATGAGGTTTATGTCGACGGCATGCCCGTTGGCTCTGTATTTTCCTTCATCTGGAACGGCATGATTTCTACTTCATTCCAACTTGTCGGCTTCCTGCTCACCTACCTCCTCCACTCCACCCACGCCGCCAAGAACGGATCGCGAGCTGGCCTCGGTATTACCCTTATTCAGTACGGCTTCTACATGAGAGGATCGCCCGAAGATCCGCCAAAGATGACCGGCCCTGATGGATATGCTGCGCCACCGGATCCCAATTCGCATGACTTCGATGTTGGCGATGTGCGTGATGGCCCTAGCACCGGCATTTCTGGCAGCGATTGGATGGCATATATCTTGATGGTTGTGGGCTGGTTCATCCTCATCAGGAGCGTGGCTGAGTTTATGAGAGCCCGACGACACGAGCAGCTCGTCTTGCAGAGCCCCGACCGTGGACTCAACGTCCCTATTATTGCGGAGGGCGAGAGCGTGGAGCATGTGGTATAGAGTTGTTGGTTCTTTCATTGTAGATTTGAATCTTTTGCAATTGCCACTCCTTTGGATCAACCTTTCAACATTATATGAGCGGCCAAGGATGTGAGCATCGATACCACGCTAAGCAGCGCTTTTTCTTTTTTCTTTTTTTCCTTTTTCTCTCTTTTCTTCTTCTGTTTACTTGTGGGATGGATTTCGGGCGTTATGGACGTATGCATTATTAGCTCTGAGGCATAACGCGTAGCACGCTTCTCTTATCTCCTATGTACAATGTATAGGATAATCAGCCATCTATATCTGACTTGTTTTGACATGAGCTATCACCGGCATCCAGTAATTTTGGTGCATCTACGTGTTCGTCCGTATTCTCGATTTGGCAATCTGGCAATCGGGTCATCTAATTGTCTACCTACCAGTTAGATTTAGTTCAAAGAGATGTATTGGCTCATATCCTATGCTTCCCCTTATGCATCGTTTCCATCTAGATCTTGTCGCAGATCAGGATATGCATGGACAGATCGCTGCGCAGCATCTACAGCTACAGGCTACAGGCCACTCTCCAGGCCACTGGAGGCCCTGTCGCGGCCGCTAACAGGCACTAGCTCATCTGCCCCCTCGCGTGCGGGGTCTTGGGCTGATAGCGCTATCCTGCCCCGCCAAGCGCCAGAAAGACAAGCCAGAGCACCGGCCGAACACTAATCCTGTGAACTTTGACAAACCCGTCAGCAGCTCTTTGATGGTGCCTTTGACGTCTTTCATACATCATTGCACTGTGACATCTTTGATAATAGAAAATATATCCTCACTTAAGCTTTTCGAAATCTGAATCCGGCCATAATACTGCTGAGGTGATCGCGTGATATGCCCAGTCGTCAGCACCGCATAAACATGTACTGATCCTCGCTCTACAGCCATTCACAAACCTTCCTTTGTTATCTTATACCTTTGCATTAAATCACAAAACCTATTCTATTGCTATCGGCTGGTCCGGTAGTGGAAACCTGGCGCCTCGAACTCTGACTATATTTGGGGCCAGATTGTCCAGCCCGTACTTTTTCCTGAAATCCGCTGGCGTTTGTTTTCTCATCGCAGGGGGACTTCAAGCTCGCAGAGGCATCAACATGGCGTGGCGGTGTTCAGGGAGCTCGAATGCCGGGCTTGTCGCAAACCTGTGGACGCATGGCCTCATTAGCGATCCGCTGGTCAAGGAGGCGTTCCTAAAGGCAAGCTGCGATTTCAGTTTATTGGCTGTGGCGGCTCTCTCTCTGCCTCTCTAGTAGCCGGGAGAGAACGTGAAATGCTTCTCATCGTCTAACGCTTCGTAGGTGGACCGACGACATTACGCTCCTGCTATGCCATATCAAGACTCTCCTCAGCCCATCGGCTACGATGCTACTATTTCTGCACCGCACATGCACGCCTCCGCTATTGAGCATGTTCTATCCCGTCTTCTCCCCTCAGAAACGTCACCTGCGCCGCGTGTTCTGGATATTGGCTCCGGTTCCGGCTACCTCACCCACATCTTCGCAGAGCTTGTCGGAGAGCGTGGGCTTGTCGTAGGGCTGGAGCATATTCAGGAGCTACGAGACATGGGCGAAGCCAATATGGACAAGAGCCCAGAAGGGAAACAGCTTTTACGGTCGGGAAAGGCAAAGTTTGTTGTTGGAGACGGGAGGCTGGGCTGGATTGAGGAAGCACGACAAGGCGAAGAGGAGTACGGAACGGCGTGGGACGTAATTCACGTTGGTGCCGCAGCGAAGGAGGTCCATACTCCGCTGTTGGAACAGCTCAAGTCGCCAGGATGGTAAGTTTTTGCCATGATATCCATTAAATAGGTACACACTACTGAGATATCTTTTTTCGGGTCGCTAAAGCATGTTTATTCCTGTGGACGACGACTCCACCGGGTGGGATCAAAGCGTGTGGCGCATCGAAAAAGACGAACAGGGAATAATAACGAAGAAGAAGCTATTTGGAGTGCGTTATGTTCCGTTAACGGATGCGCCAAAGAAATAGCTTTGCGACACTCTCTATTTTATCCTCTTATTCCCCCCGCTGGGGAATTGACTTTTGGAAAACTTTCACCACTAATATAATCAAGATGGATATTTTCCTGAGCTATGATGAGCTTGACTTTCATGATCTGGGGAGATTTTTTTTTTTTGGCTCGAAATGATGAATTATTCAAGCATGAATTGGTCAGCAAATATCGAGTAACTAGGCGTCTTTAAACAGTTTAATGAATGTATTATATGAAAGCTTCATCATGTACCGCAGCCTTATCTAACGCCTCAAAGTATCTATTTGTGTTTTTTGATCTTTTCCGTCTTTTCCAAATCTCTAAGAGTACTTACCACTGAGTAGGTTAAAGTTTGTCGTCAAACCATCGTAGCCAGTTTCCACCCCTATAGCCACCCAACAACCATTGCCAGCGCCGTAATCGCTATTAAGACGCCGGATTGATATCTGGTGCCCTCACTAATAGTTACCGGCACCTTGGTAGGAACTGGATCATGCGTAGGACGAGGGTGCGTCGGGAAAGGGTCCGTCACAATCTTAATGCATCCTCCAGATGGACAAGCTGAAGATGTCGGGATGTTGGTCTTGCAATGCTCGCCAGGGCACACTGGAGGAGGTGGTGGCGGTGGCAGAGGTGGTGGAGGAGGAAAGGGGCAGCCCGGAGGACAAGGAGGGAGGCATCCACCGGGAGGGCAAAAAGCGCAGCCTTGAGGAGGACATGGAGGACCACACTTTTCAGGGCAAGGGGGAATAGTGGGATCGGCTGATGAGATGGCACGGTGTTTTGTGACCGGAGGAGGAGGTTCGACGTGTGCTGTTGTGAGGATATGGCAACCTTCTCCTGGGCAGCGCAGAGTGGCCTTGGTAGGAGAGAGAGGACAGTTGGTGACTTCGGGAGGACAAAATGTAATCGTCTTGATAGTGGTGGGGATATACTTGGTCTTGGGACCAATACCGATCCCTTTACTCTTGTCCTCTTTTTCACAATCATCCTCATCGTGATGCTCTATTTCCTTCTTATACAGCGAATATCGCTTCTTTCCAGTCACCGAACACTGCGGGCCTCCGCATATGCCCGCCGTTCTGTTGCCGCTAATGCACGGCAACGAACAGATAGATTCATGGAGGATCTTATAATACGGCTCGACTTTTGATGAGAAGTCATCGCAGTGGCATGCACCGTCCAAGGCAGCGTATTTGCCCTTGGCGTGACATGCAGCTTGACATTGCTGGGCACTGAAGGAGGCGGGCAGGCCGACGTTGAAACTGAAGACTGGCGGTTCGGCTTCGACGCAGCCAATGTATTTGAACCCAGGGGCTGCGAATTCAGCTTGAGCTGCTACGCTGGCGGCCATGAGGCCGGCGAGGAGGGCGAGTCGAGACATTGCTCGCCGGGTAAAGGGGATGAATGAAAGAAATTGTAAGATGGATATTGATTATGGGCTCATACGTGCGTCCCAAGGATTTGTTCTCAATGCAATTATTGTGAGAGGGATGGCTGTGCGATGAGAGACATTTCACTGGCTCGAGGAGAGCAATACAGCCAAGTTATATATTCATCAAATGTTGTGACTGTTATGTGTACTCCAACCTCACAATGGGATGTTTTAGCCAAACTTGGGCACGGAAAACAATACATCACAGTTAGATGGGCCGGTTCTTGACACAATGGTGCTTCAACCAGGGAATGTACAACCAGAAGACACACGCGAAGCTTCGCACATACGCAAGTCTATGAGGTTAGTAGATAAATCGACCAACTGCCTGTTGAGGACGCAGAATGCTTCGTATGGAGATGGATGTATAGATCGGCGGATAAGGTATGCGATGCTAACATGCCGCGCCGAGGCATGGACAAAGCTTTTCAATCAATGGAGAGGCTGGCGCGTGTCAAGGCTGCCAACCTCAGCTGTGTTGTCTCATTAAGAAGAGGCTAAGCTGAGACATTGGCACGGCATATCAATTCATTCACCGGTGGTGGAGAGGATCCATTACGTGGAAAGGGAGGCTGGCGCCATTGGAGTGCCAAAAATGAGTGACGATCTGAATCGCAAGGAATGCTGCCACTTAACACCAGCCCCATCAATGCTGTCTTCTATACAAATTTAGGAGCGCGACTTTCGCGTCCCTGATCTTCAGACTGGAAAGCATTCCGGAGATCAAGTCGCGCAGCCGTTTGTCATGCTTCATGAATCTTCAGATGTTACTCCTGATTTGAGAGCCCACTCAGTTTTGGATCCAGCTCATCATTGTAGTCAGATTACTTTCACTGTAATGTAATGCTACGGCCGGCTCTCATGTTGGACATGGCTAAATCAGATGCATAATCTTGAAGCAATTTTCTTCTTGAACTTCACATAAGATTGGCTGTGTAAGGTTTACTGTCAGAGAAATGGTAATTCTCTTCTAATCTAAGGTGTATAGAGGAGGATATGAGCTGTATAGCACGTATAACTCGGATAATATCTCATCGTGTACATGCATGTATCTAGGAAGCTCCTAACCTAATCGCTTCATACTTCCCATACTTCGGTTCATACAGTACGACGTTAAGTCTAATCTGTAGGTCCGTTTAAGATGAGTTAGAATACATGTAACGAACAAGGGCATCGACCGGATTGCATACTGCTCTCAAGTACCTATACACATACACATCTCAAGTCTCCAATATTTAAACCACCAGCAATATGAATCCGAGATTCTCCTTGGCCTCAAGTACAACTCTTCATACTCTCTCTCTCTCGTATGCGGCGTTACAGCGGCCTTTGAAGTCTCGCTTCCTACTCCATATCCTAAAACTGAACAATTTAGACAATTCTAGGCCCCTGAGTACATTCTTAATTATGTCCTTTTATTGAAACTGCGGAGCATCCTGAAGTTACTATTAAAGCGCGGCTTCGCTCACCGGGAACCGCTATACTCACCCAGGAAAGGTGCATTACTCTAAGATCGTAGATCGCCTTACACTCAATCGCAGAATGCCTTGCATAAAGGTACGTCAAACGGTTTATTCTCCCATGTACGCATCGGGTGGAGAGGCTCATGACTCCATAATTTGACCTAGCTTTGGCAAGCCACTCGAGCTCAGGAACGGTCATACGGCCTTTTACCAACTTTATAAACTCAATTTTACAACCCGGAGCTTCCTGAAATTACGTGTGTAATACGGGGTATCCGCATTCTTTCCATAAACTCAAAAGTTCAATAGACGAGCAATTATTCTATAAACTGACGATGCTGACCCTGTTTATTTTTCTTCTAAAATTCACTGAACACGTTCGTGGGAGCTTCAAATTTACCATCATATTAGGCCTCCGATCGCTATCTTATTTACACACTTATTGTATATACATCTATATACAGTCGATTCATCAACGCCAAAATGTCATCAAATGACGAAAGATTTCCACCACCCTGGCTGTGCATATCCGCAGTCTTTGAAATATTGTTTGATAAGCTTACCCCCAAGTGGCTCCGTCGGAAGGACGAATCCGAACACATACGTAGTTTCAGGCGACACCCTCCAGTATACTGCATCGCCGACCTTATCGAGCCGCCTCCACGATACCAACAAGAAAGAAGAGCGCCCCCCGTCATCGGCGAACTGGAGATACTACAGACAGAGCTTTACAGAACCCAAACTCAATCATCTGGCGGCAATCCAATAGAGAGACAGCTTTTAGATGCGGATGCCGAGCATTTAAATCGATGGATAGAACATCTAGAATATCTCGTATACATGGAGGCGGCGACAACAATCCCTCAAAGGTACCAACGAGAATCTATCACTACTAAACTATTAAGTCGAGTCATAAGACGCAATGAATAGAAATCTACATTGAATCCAGTATAGACTACTGCTTGTAATTCGACCACCACATCTCGCTATGAAATACATGCTCACAAGTGTGTGATAACTATACAAATGCCTAAATCATGCCATCCCTCACAAGTCTCTACCAATCCTGAACACCATCGCTGCTTACAACTTTGCCCGCATCCGCATCTCGCTCTCCTTCAGTGACTTTCCTAATAAACTCTCCTCCAATCGACGGAGAACCCGCACCCAGTGCCTTGAGTCTCTCTGAATCACCGCCAAGATTCGTAGCCAAGAAACCCGGGCTGATGGCAAAAGTCTTGACGCCATCTTCAAGTAGCAGCCAATGCCAATTGAGCATCACCATGTTGAGCGCCGTCTTGCTGCTCTTGTAACCCAGAGTAGCAACGACATTCTCCTTTGGCCATCCGGCTTGCGGTTTGGGCGCCCAGGGCGGGAAGAAGCTCTTGGAGTGGGCTGTGAGGGTGGACAAGCCAGATGTGATGAAGATGAGGCGAGGAGAAGAAGACTTGATCAATAGGGGGACGAATTTAGCCGTCACTACATGAGTTCCGGTTACGTTGACGTCGTATGCCTTGTTGAAAATGGAGCGAAGATTTGGAATGTCATCTGAGAAGCTGGCAGTATCAAAAGCAGCACCTATAACATCACATGTCTCGTGTCAGTCCCATCTGCTCAATAACCATTTCTTCCACTGACATTACAAGGAAGTATAATACAAACCTGCATTGTTAACGAGCGTATCAATCCTATCCACCTTGGCACTGACAGCCTCAAATGCCTCAGCTATGGATTCATCGCTCTCTAGCTCAATCGCGACTGGCTCAAGCGTGCTGCTCGATGCTGGCACTTCCTTAGTGACGGCAGCAATCGCATTTTGACTCTTTTCCAGTGTGCGACTGCCAACAAAGATGCGGTACGGTGTGGATGAGCTCAACAGTGCTTTCACGGCCTCATAGCCAATGCCAGTGTTGGCGCCCGTGATAAGAACGATGTGCTTGTCGGCCATGATTGCAAAAATATTGTATGAATGCGAAAGCTGTTTGTATTTCCAGTTCGTTTTATATTTTGTCTTTGAACTATAACTTCACGAGATCAAGGTCATACATATGAATATATATACTTTTTTCAGCGTCGTCGTCATCGACGCTCATTTCAGCATTCTGCCTCATTGTTCCCAAAGACATCATTGGTCAAGAGTCACAAATCATTTCAGCTCTCTCTTCTCATTTGCTACCAACCCACGCTCTATTCCTGATCCGAGCCGAACGACACGTTGAAGGAGCAGGACCCGGAGTTAATAAGAAGCTGTCCGTCGCCGCGCGAGGGATGGCGCTATTTCCACGTCGGATAGCCGAGCGAGTCCGCGTCTGCCAGTGAATGTGGGGAATTAGACCGAATGCTTGGAAATGGAATGCCCCGAGTTGAGGCTTTTCGGAGCCGAAAGCCAAACCCCGGGGATTTACAATTACCAAACCCCAGGGGTTTTGTGGTCATCAAAGCCGAAGGATTGTATAATAATCCAGTAAGCGTAGTATAATCCTTTGTAAGTCTCTTTAAGTGAGAGCGTTCTGCTGTTTCACTTACAACAGGTTTGTTATTGTACCGTTTGTTGTCTGCCTGCTGCTCCTTCGCCTAACACTTGGCATACCAAACACTATCCTCATCTTGACCAGGCTTCTCTATCACCATTTCAATTCTTCTTATTGCGCAATCCACATTCAGCATTTAATACCGTACAAGCATTATCGCCATGATGCCCTATCTAAGTGTAGCAGCAATTGGCCCCACTAAACTCCGCAATTCTAAACGTTTCGACTCTCCGCCCTGAATCGTCAGATTACCCAATCCGGGCCAGCTTTCTCAAGTCACTCGCCTCAATCTGGATGTGTACTCCAATGTCACACAGATTTAACGCATAAACCACCACTGCTTAATCATGGCTCAGACTCCGATCAAAAAGGTCTGCCTCGTAGGCGCCAATGGTACCCTGGGCTCAGTTATCCTCAGCGGGCTCGTTCAGGCAAACTGCTTCGACATCTCCATTCTCCAACGCTCTACTTCCTCTTCCTCCAAGGCACCACTCGCCTCCTCTATCACGCGCATCCTCGCTGCACCTGATCTCCCAGTGGAGGATCTTACAAAAGCTCTAACAGGTCAAGATGCCGTCATCGCCGCATTCCCACTCGGCGAGGGCGACCAGCATCTACGGCTCGCAGAGGCCGCATTCCGCGCCGGCGTGAAACGATTCATCCCAGCGGACTTTGGGAGCTGCGATGCAAGTGACCCCGAGCCGCAGAAGTATCTGCCGCTTTATCGCAGGAAAACGCTTGTGCGCGAAAAGTGCGAGGACCTAGCCACGAAGGCGGCACAGGACGGCTCAGACTTTTCATGGACAACCGTCATATGCGGGCACTTCTTCGACCGTGGATTGCGTGATGGGCTCCTTCATTTCAACTTTGATACCCGCACGGCTCAGATCTTGGACGGTGGCGCCACCAAGGCATCTACCTCTACGCTGCGCCGCATCGCGGAGGCAACTGTACGGGTTCTCCAGAGACCTGAGCAGACACGCAATCGTGCCCTTTACATCCAGAGCTTTAACCCATCGCAGCTTGAAATCGTAGGTGCCCTGGAAAAGGCAATGGGAGAGCCATGGCATATTCAGCATGTTGACTCAAAGCCGTATCTAGAGGATGCGCAGAAAAGATTGGGGAGTGATGATGCCGAGGCCGTTTTGATCGCCATTGAGGATATTGTCTTTGTGCTGGGGGCTCTGGATGCTGACTGGACGAAGAGGGATGGGTTTGCGATGGAGCTGCTGGGCTTGGAAGATGAAAAGCTGGAGGATGTTGTTGAGGAAGTGGTGGCTGCGTATAGAGCTGAGACTTTGTAAGCAGATAATCACCCTTGGTTACATGTATTATTAGGACACGAATAGAGTGCTCAGACTCCCGTGTGGTTAGATGATATTCGTTTCACCACAGTTGGGCCCTTCAATTTATACAGCTGATACCATCATGCGTGTCGCTGTCAATGATGTTTCTGCTCAGCTTCAGGGTAACGCTCCTATCTAACATCTTACCGGCTCGCAATACTGCCCTCTTTACGACTAGCTACATGCATGCGATGCTCTAAGTCATTTCTTCCCCCGCAGAATGTATTGGCATGCAGGGAGCACACGTGCATGTATTCCTAAGTGGCCAATGTTCAGCTTCAGCCGTATTTATGACACACAGATGTGTGGGTTCTGGTTCTGAGTTGGCTAATAGTGTCTCGCTTACGCATATAAAGGATTCTATCTTAGGCTTCGTGTGTAACCGCAGACACTTCACTATTAAAAATGCATATACTTTACCAGTCCGTTGGATATTGAGTGGCATCAAATTTAATCTTCGTATGAGTATCAAGTAGCGCTTCACGATGTTTAATTCAAGCTTAAAGCTTAGCTCCAATTAAGAAGCTCTTTCTTTGACATATCACATATCACATGACACTCCCCGTCAATGTAGACCACAGCTGTGTCTTGCATCTGGCCAAGGGATTCATCCTTTGTCTAGGCCTTTACCCGGCCTATCAGTATGGGCTGTACCACATCCGCAAGCGCCACACAAACATTCACCTGCAATGCAGCATCAAGAATTGGACATTCAGCTAGTCACGATGGACACCATCACGCCACTTAAGGAAGACATCCACGGACTGGCAGCCATTAGGTAACGTCGGGATCAAGTATTTAGAACTGATTGCTGCACCCAAGAAGACGGGATCAGCTAGCCATCTCACCTCACCGTCAAGCACAATTTCTTCATACACAAGCCATAATTTTTTTTCCTGGAGAGCTATTTCAACTTCAACAGTCAGCGGTTAATAATGCAGCTTACTTTGATCCACGCCGTTCTCATACTCGAAGCGTATGTCACTACTCTACTCAGCCCGGGCGTTTATACATATAAATTTTGCTCTTCAGCTAATTCAAGCGCCTCGATAGATCTTTCATTTCTAGAGCTGATTCTCTGGCTGCTGCCACTCCTGCGAGTCCATGCCCTGTATATACGACGGAGGAGAGTGTTGAGACACCATTCGCATCGCCAAATAGCTGTGTTCCCACTGTCACAGTGACAACGCGCCCAGGTACCAATGGAGGCTGTGCATTCAATTGCTCCAATGATTTTTGTATTATTGATCGTGAGATATCCCATAAACAGATCCGTGTAACCCGTGTGATGTGAAGCTTCTAATCATTAATATTGCAGATTTCGTGACCCTGCCATGCGGCTGCTCACAAGCTGCGGGAGTAATCACCAAGACGATTACGGCCTGTGCAACATCGAGTCCCTGTTGGAACTGCCATACTGGGTTCCCCTTTACTACAACAGCCACGGATTGCCCAGAGCTGACAACAGACAATTAAGAATCAGGGACTATGCGGCTAATATGTTTTTGGATACGTGATTCATCCCATTTGCAGGTTGTAGAATAAGGACACGGCAGAGAAGGCTATGGCAAATGCTCAATGTAACATGCAGTTAGTTTTTTTTAGAAGCTCAATGCTGCACACCTGCAGATGCTATGAGATGGCACTGCACACGGCTCTAATATCACCTGCGCGGTGACAGGTGCATCAAAAGGCGGGGGGACAAGGACCAGGCTTGATGGATATTTTAAGAAAGATAAAGCACTTCGCCCTGATATTCATGATTCGACCAGCTTCAGGAGGGGTTGGGAGATGAAGGGCGCAAGTAGAGCGTACGAATGCTGGTGGCTGGAGGAGACCTTGAATCATGAAGCTTCTGAGTTTTATATTTGGAACGAGGCTAGAGGCAAGGCCCCATGACAGCCTGAGCTCGGACAGCTTCTTGTACGCGGGTCCGCTGAGGACAAGTAAATAAACACAGTGTCGAGACGGGAGATTCACTGTCTGCAATCACGTAAACTTGACAGGCGGAGATAGTGCCATCCACACAGTACGATTAGCATATCCAGGCACCAAATTCCAACCTCAGCCCGACAGACTATCCGAGCCGCTACGAAACCGCCACAGGCAATGCAACTCCAACGGCTCGGGGCAACACGATCAAATACGAAGAAAAAAAGTCAAGCCTCGCCAGACGGCATACGTGTTGCCAATTCGACCTTCTCCAGCCCAACGTGAGCTCATTCCGCTCTCAGCTTCGCCCCATTTGCAGCTGACGCCTCATCACCAGATTGGCTTAGAAAGCTAGACCCCCGGCCGTCCTGTCCTATCGGCACGCTCACCGGACCTTATTGAGCGCCCCTAAAATAAAACCTGCTCGTCTTTGACACAGCCCCGGTGCGGTGACGTTGGTCTTGTCTCTCTTTTTTTTTCTTGGGCTCAGGCACTGACTGAGGTGCGGAAAAACAAAAACCACATACTACTGCCTAGATGAGGAAAGAAAATTGAAATAGGAGAAAGCGCTTTTTCGTCTCACTTTTGATAAAATAGGTCTTGTGCCAGGATAATGCCCGTTCCTGCTTACCTTGGCAAGGGTGTATGAAACTTCCATCTTCTTTATTTATCTTTTTGGGGGATTTTGTTTGCTTGTTTAGTCGGTAATTCTAGCTGTTCTTTCAGCTTAGGCTAGTCGGCTTTTTTTTCTCCGGCCCTGAGTATCCGGTGCCTTGAACCTGCAGTAATCCTTGCACGAGGTATCTTGACATACCTAAAAAAAAAAAAAGGAGAGAGCATGATCGTCAAGTCACTCGTCGTGACTGGAACCACATAAGCAGGACAACCTTAATTGTGCCACAGAAGAGTTGTTGCTATTTTTCGCACGTTTCTTCCCAGATTCCACCATATCAAAAACCAACGCACCAAAGGCCAAACACACTTCCCTAGAGGGGCATATTTTACAAGAGAGGATACTTAGTAACCTCAACCTTTGGTCATCATGGAGGCTCATTCACTCGCCGCGCTGAATCTGCAGGCAGCGAATCCGCCTCCATATCCCGAAAATCCATCCGAGACACCACAAGAGCCTCTAGTGCTCTATATTTCCAGAGTGCCCGGTACCAGAGGTATTTGGAAGCCTTCACGACTCTTGTTATGGCCGAAGCTGACAAAAAATCGCAGATATCATTCTTTCACCCTTCAAGCCCCAGATCAAGAACGTCACGGGAGGAGATGTTGCCAGCAGCCTCTACTATGTTCATCTCGAGCTTCCAATGCTGGATATAACAGGTCCTCAGCCACTGAGAGATGACGCTCAAGGTAGATCCAGTGAAGATAGCTCAGCGACGAGGACAATTGCTCGGAAGCCAGTGCCTGGCTCAATCTCATCCCTCACTCCCGAGATTTCGATACAAGATGACCAGCTACAACAACAATCTCAAAGTATCCATGGAAGTCAGACACTTTGGCCGCCAAGCGATCTTGGTGTGCCTTCCGGCTTTCTGGAGAGTAGCTATGCCCCACCTCTGCCTCCTAGGCCGCGCTTCGAAGATTCTGGTTTGGGACACTCTGACAGCTCTTTCGAGATGAATACTCGTGAGGGGTCACAACTACATGCACCTGCCCCTAGGCGCAGGCCCGTCGGACCGAGACAGCTGAGTGACGTGCCGCAGGGTCGAGTCTCGATGGACGAAACGACACGTTCTAGAGTTCAAACCAGAGATCGAGCAGACAAAACGGGACATTCTAGGCAAAGTCGCTCTCTGTCTCCAATGATGAACAGTGAGTATTCTACGCCGCCATTTACCTTAAGCCTGATAAGGCGGGATCCAGGTACTGGAGATCAGTGGAACGTGGGCAAGATTTCGTCGTATGAGGTGAATACGTTGGCCGGAGGAACTGGACAGACACCCATGTATCTCTCTGCGTCATCCGAACAGCGCTCTCCTCAACACCCACCAATCGACATACAAATTGAAACTGCTGGATACGCCAGGTTCCGTGGGAGACCATCAAGTGCCATCCCGCCTAGAATCAGCATGGATGCTATCCGGTCCTTCATGGAAACGGCATCGGAGTCGCGAGCCGATGGTATGACGTTCTCTAGGCAGGTTTCCATGTCGTATTCAAAAAGTTTTGGTTCTGCTTTGCGATCTAAATTCCACCAGATAGAAAAGGCGGCTCGGAAGAAGGCCCACAACCGTAACGGGAGCGAAGCATCAGTCGGTTCATTGAGCTCCGGGGAGGCAGGATCGCCAACGTCTTCACGCCCTGACAAAATGAAGCCACGAGGATACACGTTTGCTAGCCCTTGGAATGGCAGATGTGAATTTCGCACGGGGAATGGTGGCCGGAGCTTGTTGTGTCACCATATCTTACACGAAGGCGAAGTAGGAGCCTATAATCCATTGGTACCTGAATCAAGCGCGGCAAAGTCGACTTCAACGGTTGTCAGCGATCTGCGATTCAACCTTCCGGGCTCTGAGTTATTCCCCTCTGGCGAAGTACCCAAGGGAGACAGCGATCGACCACTTGGTCATTTCAGCAAGCTCGTCAAGTCGGCCATGGACCGCTATGAAGATAGGGATGAGGACGAAGTTGTATCGCCATTTGACGTAAACATAGGCGGCGAAAGAGCGGGAGGAGGCAATCGGGGCAGGCGAGCTAAGCTTGGAAAGCTCATAATATACCACGACGGGATGAAGATGCTGGATCTGCTGGTAGCAGCCAACATGGGGCTGTGGTGGGGGACATGGGAGAAGAGCTATTGAATCTGGCGTGGTGTATTTGGTGATGTTGATGATGCGTTATGAGTTTGATCTGTCATGAGTAATTGATCATGAGTTTTCGATTTTTTTTTTTCTAAGAATTTTCTTCTTCTTCCACTTTATTCTTAGTCTGTAGGCAGCTTCGAGAGGATGGTGAGACTGTAGTACTAAGTTGGTAGTTGTTCATTAATTAATAGAACCTCGAGTGTCATCTAGTTGAGATCACGTGCCATGTCACGGGTAGCATCACCACCAATCACTGGCCCAGCAATGTAATCCCGCAGTGCACTAAGCCATTCATCAAAGCAAAAGAAGCCGCCAAAAGTGCATCACGTCAAAGTCGCCTCCCGCCCAATCGACCCCCGCCAAAGGCGCCTGAGCCTGCTCTTTTGCAACTCCGTCAATTGCGTCCTCTGCCAGCCAACCTGACGACAATGGCGCCGACTCTCCCCGCCTCGGCAGCAGCCATGCTCGCCCGACGACAGCTGACCCGAGCTCCGGCCTCTGCCAGCTCCCTCATGATGGCGACGAGGATGCTGGCCTCACCTTACCAGCAGCAGCAGCGGGGCTACGCGACGCCCAAGGGACCTCCTCCACAGAACTTCCGCACAAGCAAGCCCGTGGAGTGGGTGTGGGAGAAGGACAGCTTACTAGACCGACTGGGCAAGTACTTCCTCATGACCGAGATGGCCAGGGGAATGTACGTTTTGCTGGAGCAGTTCTTCCGACCACCGTATGTATATATCGACCATGGTCTATGGAGATTTCGAATTCGCTAAGGGGACGGAATTGCTGACGGGGGAATACAGTTACACTATCTACTATCCGTTCGAAAAGGTATGCAAGTTGCGCGGGGTGGAATATTTAGATATACATCGTATCTACTGCTTGCAATTGGCCTGCGACTAACAATTAATTTAGGGTCCCATTTCTCCTCGATTCCGTGGCGAGCACGCGCTGAGACGATATCCCTCTGGTGAAGAGCGATGCATTGCTTGCAAGCTCTGCGAGGCCGTAAGGACCCCGCCAATATCCGAGCCTGGAGCGCATTTACAGGGATTCTGTATGCTGACTGGTATATGTTGATAGATCTGCCCTGCCCAAGCCATCACCATTGAAGCCGAAGAGCGTGCCGACGGTTCTCGTCGCACTACCCGCTACGATATCGACATGACAAAGTGCATTTACTGCGGTTTCTGCCAAGAGTCGTGCCCCGTCGACGCTATCGTCGAGTCTCCCAACGCAGAGTATGCGACTGAGACTAGAGAAGAGCTGTTGTACAACAAGGGTGAGCTTGCGGCATGTTTAGCAGGATACGTTTAAACCAAATACTGATACTGCGTCACAGAGAAGCTATTGTCCAACGGAGACAAGTGGGAGCCTGAACTTGCTGCCGCCATTCGCGCAGATTCACCTTACCGATAAGCTACGCAAAACCTAATTCCATTTTGTATGATGTGGGCAGAGAGAGATCCAATTAGAAGAGGGGCACCAATGGAGGCGGCATGGACAACAGGATTGTACATAAGTTAGGCGATAAACAAAAAAAGCCTTTGATTCTCCAAGCTTTGGCCTTGAAATCGGTGAATCTCTGTCAGCTACGATTACTCCGTATATTTTCAAGCGTTGACTTAGTCTGTCGATCCGAGTACAATTAAAAGCATAAACGTTGGATAATATCAATATGTTAAATTCGCTTTCGCTACCATTTGTAATTGGCCATAAGTGAAACTCCATTAATCTCATAGCAGTGTCTTTCATTCAAGTCTGATACTAACCCAAGTCGATATAGAACAACCAATGCAACCCACTATGAGCGCCAAACTAGATGATAATCCCGTTGATGAGGATAGTATTGCAACTGCTGCTATAGTATTTAAGAGAAACTCAAGTTCGTAGTAGTGTTAATTTTATGTCCATCCATATGCATATGGTACTTCGTACTTCGTACTTCTCTCACATATCCCAATATGAGACTGGACATGCCCACCCAATCCCATCCTCTTCAATCTCGCTGATTCAGCCACTCTCCTCCAGCTCACAAGTTTCACGTGACCCTCTCCGCACTCCAGCTTTCTTTCCCACTTTGGTACCTTACCTTTGTACCTTTGTACCTTTGTACCGGCGCAGCTCCGAAAAACCTCCAATAGACCGAGTAATAGCCAGCGAGAGAAATTTATCATCGCCGAGAACGAACCTGTCACCACGACAGAAAAGAAAAAAAACCCACCCCCACCCGAACCGCAACCACCCGCCCGCAGTCAAACTCTCAATTGACTTCTTCTTTTCTTTCTTCTCCCCTCTTCTTCTTTTTTCTCCCCTCCAGCAAATCTCTCGCCGCAAACATGTTCCGCACTGCTATCCTCCGCACATCCGCCTCGGCCGTCCGCGCCGCTGTTGCCCGACCCGTCGTCATCCGAAGAACAGCTCTGATGGCTGCTCCTCGCGCCGTCGCCGCTCCCATCCGCGTCCAGAGCCTCATGGGCATGAGGATGTACAGTGCCGGTGGAAGCTTGAACAAGGAGGAGGTCGAGGGCCGCATCCTGAGCTTGCTGCAGGGATTCGACAAGGTAGGCGCTAGCTGTTCCCTTTCATTGTCATCTGTGATTTCGGCATCATATGGAAGCAAAGCTTGAGAGAAAGGGAAAACGACATTTTGTACAGCGCCATGGAATGCACCTGGTGGAGGAACAGCTGCGCAATGGCAAGATTGTAGAATGAGAAACCCTGATGGAGGCGGGGGGGAGATGGAGAGCGGGGTGCAAATAAGTCGCGATGCTCGATTTGCGCCCCTGCAGGGATCTTTGGATTATGCCATTGTTTCTTTTTCATCACGTTGCGAATCTTTGCTAACTCTATTGCGCTCCAGGTCAACGACGCTGCCAACGTACGTTCCAAACTTTATATGCGAAATCTCCCTCATTGAACAACACACATCTAACCTTCCCTTGCAGATCAAGGCTACCGCCCACTTCGCCAACGACCTTGGCCTGGACAGTCTCGACACCGTTGAGGTCGTCATGGCCATCGAGGAAGAGTTCAGCATCGAGATCCCCGACAAGGATGCCGACACCATCCACTCAGGTACGATTCGCATATCCCTCTCATGAACCCTACCCTTAATACCCATGCTTATAACCCGCCGCAGTTGACAAGGCCGTCGAGTACATTCTCAACCAGCCCGATGCTCACTAAATCTCTTCCGATCCGACGACTCTGGAAACACTGGCCCTTTGCTCCCTCCTCTCCTCGTCCCTCACTCGTTATGCGACTCGAACTTCCCTCCTAAGATATACCCGGATATGCAGAGGTCATAATATTGGGTGGGTTACCGAGAAAAATAATGAATTGTTTGGGGACCTAAAAAAAAAAAAGAGGGCATAAATGGAAGGCCAACAGGTGATATCAGGATATGGTGAAATCTCATCTAATTTTTCTTCATCTTTGAGAGAGGGGTATAGGGGAGGTTTTCTGTCCAAGATCATCCAGTATCTTGGGCACCAGTGTTTCCAGAGCAGACGGAGGGGATACGAAACGGGGGGTTAGGAGTGAAATTTTAGAAGCGGGAAGAAAAAGACGATTGTATTGATGGTGGTTGGAGACGCTGCTACAAAAGTCTGTGCAGCTATCCGTTGTACTAGTGTATAGAAGAATCATTTTACTCTCCATCAGCCGCCCTTTCTCTACACTTGTAATGTGCATTTAAGATTTGAAGATATAACAAACGTAGCTTAGCAGACCTTCAATGGTCTGTACGGCTAGAGGCGGCCTTTGCACCAAAAGGGTGAGGCAATGACCGCCATTCGTTTTCAATACCAGATTTGTGCGAAACGACTCTTAGTGTAAGTTTATCGCTTTTGTAATCGAATGCACTTCTTCATGACCAGCGTAAGTGCCGCTTTTGGCCATATCGAGGATGTGGCTTACATGGGCTTTCATGCCTTGAGTTCCTTGAGGTACAGTATCCTGGCTACGCACAGAGGAACCAAGCTGTATATCGAGAAAAGATGAAATATAGCATCAGCCAGATTTTATCAAAAGCAACAAATAGAGTCACACATGACAACTTGTTTGCTCCCATTATCACCACTTAGGTGTTATATCTTCTAGATGGTCGCCATCCAATCAATATCGTTCTAACAGAGACACACGTTGCGCACAAATAGATGACATTCATAATATATTGAAACATAAAAATGTGCTTAATGAATGCTGCAAATGCATCCTGGTACCCCAGGCATTGGCTCAAAGCCCAATATTTAGCTGACTACATGTACACTTTACTCCTATACTGATACATACAACTAACGCAGAGTAATCATTGCTATTGATGCGCATGACGTTAGAGAGAAATTATTGGGTGGTTCAAAACTCGCTTCCCTCCCCCAAAACAGCCATGAAATGATCGGCGCGACTCCTCCGAAATAGATCCTGGAAAGATAAAGACCTAAGCTGACCGCAGATTTCGTTCCCCGGTAACAGGATTATTATATCCACCCTTAGATAGCCTGAATGTTCGATCGTGTGAAAAAAAAGATCCAAGTCTGAGCAGCTGCAAGTTGCGAAAAGAAAAGAAAAATCCATATATGCTAAAACAATGATCCAGTGATTTGTCACTTTCATTTTTTTTCTTATAATGAAAGCATACGATGCTTATTGTTGCTAATTCCTTTGATAGGCCGTATTCCAGAAAGTGAGAGGTATGACTTCAGGGCGTTGCAGTCCTAGATGGCTCCTCCATGTGAGAATGGAATGACAGTGAAAAAGAAAAAGAAAAGAAATAAGAAAAGAAAAACGCATAAAACTCCAACCTATATAGTATATGTACCCCTTGTGTCCCTTTTGGTTTTTTTTCCCCTTTCCCAGTCCTTGGCGATGTTGGATGTCGGATGATGATTTTGTGTTCCCCTTCCAAAGAGTGCCACTGATATTGCGAGAGATGAAGAAAGAGACTGAAAGAATGAATGAAATAGCTTGGAAAGACATCCGGAAAAAATCGATGGACTGAACCCTGGTTTCCAAGAAAAAATGCACGTTGCATGGCGCGCTGCCGCCTGGTTCGTAGATCGTCATGCCTTCGTCAAAAATGTGGTGGTCTCCTCCGTTCGTCGACTTGATTTTGAAAGGGGGGTATCTTGTCTAAAGAAATATGCTCCGCCATATTTTTTTTCTCCTTCTCTCCATGATGTCTATTACCTCCCATTGACTGGTACAGCGTCTCGTCCCTCTTTGGCACCATTAGAAGCTGCCGCTCCCTTGCTAGCAACAGCACTGGCGTAGGAGGTGAAGCTCCCTAGAGCCAAGCCAGAAGAGCCACGCTTGCGAATTTTCGACGACGAGGAATCATCCTCTTCCTCCATACTGAATACAAACGCAGAGTCTTCTTCATCAATCGGAGTTGTAAATCTGCCGGTGACAGACGAGCCGATGCTGGCGCTGGAAACGTGACGCTCTAGACTGCGGTCCTTGCCAATAGGCGCAATACCGTTGCCGGCGTTGCGATTTACGGTGGGGTGCAGGAGCGGGCTTGAGCCATTCAACGGGTCATCCAGCCGGCTTCGTTGGAGCTGCTGAGAAAGAACCGACATAGTTTCGCTTCCGCTTACAGATCGAATGGCAGATGGACGGCCTACACCATTAGCGCCAGAGAAGTTGTCAGACATTTCCTTGGCCAGGATCGAATTCCGTAGGGGGCTCCCAACGTGGCCGAATGCCGATCCGGCAGCGCTTCGGGCCGATCTTGTCATCTCCTCCTCTTCCTTCTGACGTTGGAACAGGGGTCCCCATCGACTCGTCGGGCTTGAGCCAATTGGGCTGCCATATTTGCCAAGACTGCTGAGGCTAAAGTCAGGCCTCTCCTCTCGCATCGAACCTCTCCGAGCCTTCTCCGCCGGGGTCAACAGGTCCTGCAAGTCGCCGGGAACGAGATTCTCTGGCACGTTATCCTCGTCGCCAAAAGCAAACTCGGCTTCCCAATCTCGGTCAACCATATTCTTAGGCATGCTAGCGCTGAGCAGTCGCGGTTGTTTGGGGTATCGGGTGGAGTGCATGATTCGCTTCCCAAAGTACTCCTCGCCGGTGAGATGATGCGAGTCTGGCGGGCTGCTAGCGGTAGGGGTAATAAGATGTTCAGATGATCCAAAGGCGGAGGAGTGGAGCAGCTTCAGTGTCTCGGATGTACGCGAATCCTTGATGCTGCTGAGCGATGGGGACGGTGACTCTAGGCCAAATTTTGACGGCACGGACGAAGGCCAAGGCGCAGCAGGGAAGCGGGCGGCATTAGAAATTCCGTTGGAGTCGAAAGAGGCGGGCAACGGGGCATCGAGAACTGATAAGCCCTTTGCAGCAGGCGACAATCCAAATCCCAGGCGGGAAGAGTCATCATCCGGTGGAGAGCCATAACTGGAGTCGGTGACAGAGTACGGCGCATCAATGGTTGGGAGGCCATTGTCATGGTGGCTGCTAGAAAGGCCGAGGTGCTGCATCTCATCGCTGAGATAAGGATATGCAGGCTGGTCGGCATGGTAGAGAGACGTGGTCAAAGCACTGGCGGTAGAATGGCTGAAGGGGCTACTGACAGCGCCCGGGGTCTGTGAGACGGGACTGGCGCCGCCCGCACGATTGGCAAGATTGAGGGGATTTGCACCGATTGTAACGCCATTCTTACCGTAGTTGATTCGGCGGCCGTCGGGGAGGACGTGGATGTTTGCGCACTTGGGGCCAAACTTGCAGTTACCCTAAGAGGAAAGCCAAAGGTCAGCCAACCAATCTCGACAGATGCGTCTTTGTCATGCCATAACGCAGTAAGAGAAAAGTCGCAAACAGCTCAACACAAATAGTTAAGAAAAAAAATGGAGGATATCGGACGAGCACCGGAGCAGATACAAACCAGTTGCGGGTATTTTCGGGCAAAGAGGGATGTCATAGATTATTATTTGTCGTCTTATCTTTTCTGATTGACGCAATGGGCGACCAAAGCGAAGACGGCAGCTGAAAAAGCAACCAGAAGGAACAAGGAAAAAAGCAGCTCACCTTGGCGAAATATTTGCAGATGTTCTCAGAGGCGTTGCCCAGGTCATGGCTAAAGGGACAGGCATTGCCCGCCTGGCAGGCTCCCTGGCGGAAAAACTTGCACGGGACGTGCGACGTATCTGCAAGCAGCAACAAACGGTCAGCGCATCTTTGGCCAATTTTGTTCTCCCTCATCGTGAGGCCCAGAGCCGTGGTCGTGTGCGCGGTTCTGGGCCAAGCGCGGGCTCGGTGGGGGAAGAAGACCCTAGATTCGAGCACAAGCAAACAGGTGTAACCTACTGGGCGGGCTGCGCGGCATGCTGCTGTGGTGATGGCTGGTTCCGTGGGCGCCGTTGGGGATGCTGAGGCTGCCGCTCCGGATATGGCGATACTCGGGCATCGTGGCGATGGGAGACGAGAGTCGCGAGGCACGACGCTTCTCGAGCGCAGAGGCTGGCGTGGTGGCAGAGGAAAGAAGAGGAGAGGCTAGCAGAGGAAGAGGAGAAGAAGTGCTGCGAGCGTGACGGATCGAGAGGGGAGAGAAATTGGGGTTTGGTCGCTGCGGCGTGGGCGGTAAAATGGGGGGCCCGGGTGCGAGCCCAGCGGGGATAGAGGGGAACGAGGCCCCTGTAGGCGCTGTAGGCGCTGTAAGTGCTGCTGATGGCGTCGCTGTAAGGGGCCCCTGTGTCGCTATCCTCTCTGGGCCTCCGATGGCTCCGTTATAGTAGTAGTAGTAGCCAGAGGCAGCGATCATGGGCGCCTGCGGTCCAGTGGCCTGTCCGAGGCTTCTTTTGTCTGTGCTCGTATTATTATTACTATTACTTGGACGTCGGTCTGCCGCGTAATCTTTGTGTCTCAGCACGGCTCGTAGCAGCGCTCCCGGCCGTCGTAGTCTTTGGGGCGGGAGCACCGTGTACCGGTCGTGGATCGCGGCCATCCGCTTATGGCTGTAGCTCGGTTCGAGCAGTGTATTAGAGGCTATTAGAGGCGGGGATACCAGTCGATATCAGTCCCCAGAGGCGGAATTTTGGGGGGAAAAGATAAGAAGAGAAAGAGGCCAATCCAAAGAAACGGGCGGACAAAATGGGAGAGAAGAGAGAAGAGAAATAGAAAAGAAGAAGAAGAGAACCGGAAAAACAGGCGATGACTTGCGCCTGATCACCACGTATATGTACTACTTCGTTCCAAGTCTTAGGAATAGGTGCTCCGTTATTACTAGTGCTAGCTTAAATGTGAGGCTGCCGATGGGCTCAACGCGCGACAACTTGGTCAGTCGCCCGTCTGTCAGCAGTACAACTACCGGTATTTCGGGTCCACCAGGAGAAGGGGGAGGTCAAGAGATGGATTCCAGTCCTTTGAGTGGCTGGCAGCGGTCGGTACTGGAAAGGATGTGAGATTCTGTAAACCGACACACACAAGGAGTGGCTCGGTGGAGGACGGGGAGCCACGGCACAGTCGATCAACTAAGTCGAATGATATCCAAGGTAGTCGGGACAAGGGGGGTGGACAGGGGGAGCGTCAAGGCATGGAGGGTCAGTCGAGGCGGTGGTAATATATCACGGCAGATGCGATGGACAAGCGTTGGACGTCAGTTTATGAGATGAGTCGGCTGCCTATCAAGCCGATGCACCGGGATATCAAGCTTCTTATATACGCCAGAAACATCTGCGAGACGAAAGAAAAAAAGACTGGGCCAAGGATGTCTTCTCGCATGCTCTGTGAACCCCTCTCCCTCACGTCAAGAGCATTTCTCGTCTATCAGCCCCGAAACCCTGGTGGCGAGAGCATGTTCGATAAAGAGTACTTGGAGGTGTGCGATGGTTGTGGTCAATGGGCGTGCACAATGGGTGTGAGCGTAGGTGTACATACTGGTACATGTAAGTGTAGGTGCGGGTGCGGATGACGGCGTCTTCGGACTGGAAACAGGATGGTGTGGTGAACCACCACGTTTCTTTGGTGACGGCGTCCTGGTAGTACTTGATATCTAGTACCAGGCTTGAGGGCCGGGCATGTATCAGCGTTAGCGGGCCAGCATCGCCATTGTGCTCAAGATACTTGCACATGCCGCTAGCCGGAGCAAGAGCCCGTGCAAGCATGGTGGTGAGGCGTCCGAGGCCCCTACACCATCAGTCTCTGGCCCAAGACGCGACGAGGCGATTAATCCAGTGCCAGTTGGGCTACTAGTCTCAAAGATAGACTGAAGACTACTGGTAGAGCGTTGGCCAGCTTAAGGGATCAACTCAGCTCGGAAGCGGCCGTCGCTCCCGTTTCTGTCTCTGGCAGAGCCTAGAATAGCAATATCGGCGGAGCTGACAGAGGCTTTGGCTGTTTCAGTGAGAGAGAGAAAACACCCCGCCAGCATCGCCCTCTGTTGCGAGAGAGAGAAGAGACTATTTCCCAATAAGCCGGGTCCAGTCCACGAGTGAGCAGAGGGGAGGCTGAGACGCGCGCAAACCGAAGAAGCATGCCACTCATTGTGGGCCGACATTCCTTTAGCCACGACCAACATCTATTACTTGCTCGGAGGGGAGAATCGGCTGGCGCTGCGATTTCTACGCATACCAACCCGTTTGCCATGGGCAAAGGAAATTGCCGTATGTCTCCATCTGTCTCGATGCATAGGCACTTGTATGCATCCTAGATTGATGCCTGCATCTGCGGCCACCCTGCCACCCTGCTGCAGATCATTCATGGCAGTTACGAGCACGGGGCCGTCTTGTCGGTTCAAGCGTCCGATGATCTTGCCCCATAGAGCTGGGAATGGCACTTCAGCATCTCCACAGCCAGTTAATAACAGGCAGCATGAAAGAACAGGATAACTAATCCGGCCTCCTATTGAATCGGCGAGACAACACTCAAGTTCGGTGGAAGGGGCAGGACGAAGACCCATATCCATGCCATCAAAGCCGCAATTCTACCCACGCAGATGGTAGCACCGCTACTACGGAATAATAGATAGCGTCGTAGACACATTCGGGCCTCTGCGGCGGAATGCTCGCAACACTAGTCGAATGGGCTCGCCTCGCGTTACGCAAGAGCTTGTCAGCCAGGTCCGTCGAATTGTCTTGGCCAGGCCGCCTCACAAAGCAAGCCGTCGCCTTCCCACGCAATCTTGTCTCACCCTGAGGCTTTTAAAATAGATCAAAGGCGGACCCCAGCAGCTGCCGTTCCACGGCATATGATAGTACAGATATCTCGACTAGGTAGGTAGGTTATTAGCAGCATTGCTGCAACCCTTGACACAGTCAGCAAATTGATTATAGCGGGCTTGCGTTAGCTGAGCGTTGATTGATTGAATAGTTCCCCTGCTCGCTTATCAGCTTTGTGCACATGTAGCTGGCACCGATCAACGCTTCTCATCAGCAACTGTACCGAACAAGAGGCATCCTGTACTCTCATTCTCACTCTCACCAGCTCGAGCAGCCTCCCGCCACGCTAATACAACCTAGGCTTGTCAAACCGGCCGCCTGTGTCTCAGTGAGGAAACAGGACCGGCCAGCACGCCGCAGGGACAAGAGCAGAATGCGCGCGCGAGGCAGCGCCAGCGAGGTTGATCCCAGTACACCTTCGTATCTCCGCGAGGTGCTAGGGTAGTAACAGTACCTAGTAGTATAATACTAGCATCGTTGCAAAGTACATGCGAGGCCATAATGCGTAGAGTAAATCCGGGGAAATCCCCCTCCATCCCGTTATCCCTGTACGAAGTAGAAACGCCACAAAACATACGGGCTCGGCTTTCGTCGCTATTTCTTGATGCCTATCTATCTTTGTCAGGTCACCACTGATGGGATGGACAGGGAGTGCGAGATGCATCATCCCTGTTATTCCCAGAGAATGATAAGAAAACAGACTTCATATGAGTACATGCTAGTAGTCTTTTCTCACCTAAACACTTCGTAAACACTGCCACTTACCTGTTGCTACTGCCGGCATGTACTACACAGGATGCATACATGTATTCCGTATTCCCCTCCACAGCACAGATTCGTAGCACCTCAATTGAAGCTCGGCACATGTACCTATCTCTTATCTGGCACAAACTTTATTCCGAAGCTCCCCCTTTGGGCCTCGCCTACATTGCCTTCCAAATGGACGCGATGCGAGCGACACGCTGTCTCTCCGTAAGAACGGAATATGACAGCGCCACAAAGAGGAGACGAGAAACGCCCTCACACACCCCCAGGCCGCTCAAAACGACTTGTCAATTCCCCCCAACTCTTTGGCACCGGCCAGGCCGTTCGAAAGCGACCATTGCCTAGGTTTCCATCGTTTGCCCATCCCTTGGTTTCAGCTCACAAAGCACTTGATTCCCTACGCGCTTCAGTCCATGACTTGCATCCATCGCCTGGTACTTCGTCCAGTCATCGTCCATGTCAGCCCTCCATTGTCATCGGCATGTCTCAGGGCAAGAAAGCGCTAGTTTTGCCCTCATGCCCAAGTTGGAGCCGTGAGGCCCCGAAACCAACGAATGGGGGGTTCTGTGCTCCAACCACCATGGGATACGTAGTCCCTCTGTTGATTTGGTGCTTCTCAACGCTACCGCTGGGGCTTTCCCTCTCTCTCGATATATGCCGATCCCTTTTTCGCATTTGTTCCGATTCGCCTCAAGAGGATGCTTGGAGATAGAGCTGTCGCCTACTTAAAAAGGCTAAAAAGGCTACGATCCGGCTACGATCTTTACTCTGCCTTCTACGACCCAATGAAAAATTGCGCGAGAGAATTATGGCACAAAGTACCCATGGATCACCTACCCCCGCAAAAAGAACATTCGCGATTCTCGGGGCAATAAGCAGGTTTGTGCGACAGCCAGGAAGCTGCCTGTGCCTGTCGACGCTTTTCCGCTTCCAGCTTCATTGGAATCAAGAACGGTCTGCTTCGAGGAGAGAGGCTATCGACTACGCCACACGAAGAGGCCATGTGCAGGGCAGCCAGATTCTTGGTCCCCGACTAGCGACATAGCTCAGGCCATGGCTCAGACACCTGCCCACGCCGGCCGGTCAGCCTCAGTCCGCCGAGGTACTAGTGGCGGTGCTAGTGATCCTGATAGATGCCATCACCACCTCCACCACATTTGACTTTCTAGCTCTTGGTCGGCTCGACATCAACCGCGAATGATATCTGCCGCGCAAACCACGCTACCTTAGCCAATAGCTCTCGATACGAAATACGCGGCCGTGCTATTGGTGAAAGATACTGCAGAGGCTGTCGATGTGAATTTCCTTCATGTTCATGTGGCTCTGATGGACACGGGCACACGCATGGCTTGTTCATCCGAACCATCGGCTCCATCCCCGGCGCGACCAACCACGGTTGAGCTTCATGTCTGGTATGCAAGTGCACCGGTACGCCGCATCTACTCACACCATTTGCCCGCCTTATTATGCATCCTTATGCACATCTCATGCGCTAACGCAAGCATGTGTGAAGATGCATGCATAGTGGGGACGCACCTAAAAGCAGCTCTGTACGAGGGTCATGCGTCGCGCATCGTTACATGCTCCGACCTCCCCTCAGCATCACCTACAGACAGCTGCAGACGCAGGTTGTGCTGACCATATGCGAATCATTGGCGGTTCTAGAAACATGAATCCGGTCCCCTTTAGCCTTGTTTATTCATCATTCGGCCCCGAAAATCCTGGTTGTTGTCCGCCCCCTTCAGTAGGTGGATTATTAACGCCATGGACATCCGAAGTGCTCCGTACAGTTACGGGCACTTTGCGGGCTGGCTTTACGCTTTCTCTGTTTCGTTTTGGCTCTCCCATTCTTTCTAGTCTAAGCGTGGGCCGTCCCAGGCGGGCCTCTCCGCATCTGCCAAAGGTCATTCCCGTAAACGTCAACTGGCAAGGCCAATCTGAGAGTGTTTGAGGCCGGTCTTCGTATCTCTCACCTAACTCAGATACTCTGGAGAAATCCGGTGGGGCAAGCTTCATGTTAACGTTTACGAAGCAGCATAGCTAGGTAGTCTAGCCGAGTTTCCCGTTGTCTATTTACACACCCTTCATTCGATGCTTTGTTCGCCGGAGCCTGCGCAAGCCTTCGGAGGCTCAGACGATTTGCCCTATCCCTGTCAGTTTGGCGTTTTCTTGTGTCCCACTACCTCACATTTATTCCTCTAATTCTGCAAGATCTACCACTTTCAGACCAAGCATTCTCTGACTGAATCTCATGATCCCTGCCCACTCCCCCCCCCCCCCAGGATGCCGGCTGTGAAGGCTAGTTTTTGTGGTCATCCGCCCGGCGGCACCCATCCACACGTCTCCTCTGCCCCTCTATTGCGCGTTTCTTTCGCCTCTGACACGCCCTTGGCCGTATTGTCAAGGGGTATCACCATACAACCAGATGATGCGCCATAATATCGTCTTCCAATCAAGATGAGCTACAGACAGCTAGAAGAGGTAGTGATGACGTTTGCTGGATTCGTTTTGCGGCTCTTTCATCAGATCCGCCCGTTTTGCTCCGGCTTTCTCTTCATCCGGTTGCAAATCCTAAGCTCCTCATTCCTTGCTCAAAGTGAAACATTTTCGCAGTTTTCTTTGCCCTAACAACATGTGAATGCTCTAGTGGCTTCCAGTGTTTTTCTTTTTTTGTAGATCTTACTTAGTACACGGTCACTTCATCTTACAGCGACAAATGTGATATAATAAGACCCACAAGATGTATAGGTGAAGATGGATGCTCTAAAACAAAGAAACCTTTTCTAACAGGCTCTTGTCGAATCTAAACGAGCTGATGTTGTATTATAGACCACAGTCAGAACCTTCCTTGATTCGGCATCTACATGGCTTTGTCATGAGCAACGCCACGACGACCTTACCCCGGAACCTTCGCCCTTATTGGAAGATCCATCCAGCCATGATTGCCAGAAACGGGCAGTTCCTTTGCATGTGATGACAATATGTTTTGGAAGTGGGTACATGCGCCCGTCCAAATCTAGTAAATGCAGGCAGCACGGAAACTTTAATCCGTCTTGGCCCAGTTATGAGTCTCTTAGCAAGCCAAGGAGTGACACACGCGCGGGCGTGATACTCGAAAATCCCCTAAATTGGGATTCCAGTCGATCTATATGTCCGTGTCCTCTTCACCTTGTAAGCTCCCTTTTTCGCTTCTTTGTCCTCCATCAGGTTTAACAACTAGCGTGTCTTTTCTTGAGGGGCCAAAAGGAAGTTTGTGCAAACGGTCCCTCCGGTTTTTACGAGGGACATTCAATATTATCACATTACCAACAGATATTGTGCCATTCTTACCTCAATAGAAACACTACCATGCGTGACTAAACAGCCAAAGGGGTGTCCTAGAGTGAATGCCACTGCCACTCGGCAATGTAACCACGCCTCCAAAATGATACTAACGGCGTAGTTCGCAGCTTGTGATGTCTGATATCTGGTGTTATACTCTAATGACTGTATTGCTATACAGTAGCTGATACTTCGATGTCGCTGCTCCATACTGCTTTACGGTTTAACTAGGATTTTGTAGCCTTGAGCATTTCAAGTACCGTAGACGGAGTCGAGATTAAGGTAAACATTAGTGTTACCTGAACACTAAGGAGCACGACAATATGTACGACTACACTTTAAACGTCAATTAATTTATAATCGGCAGTTATTGCATTTCTTCCGCTTTAGCTGCTGCCAACTAGGGAGACTAATCGCGTCGCTAGCATGCATACATATAATCAGCTGAGCTGATTAATATCCCGACCAAGGCGGACTAAGGTTTGACAGCGTTAATACTTGTAGAGTGTGAGATATGATGAAGTTTATTTGATGTCGTGTGTGATTGATTTATGGTGTAAGTAGTAAAATTTGCTTCTTTCATCGAGTAGCTATAGGTATTTCGGGCAAATACTAAGACATTATCAGCGATAGGCCTATTAGCGCAGAGACTAGTAGGAAAAGAATACAGATCACAAAGCCTTGTGAATTGTTGGAGAACAATTTCACAGCAAATCGCAACAGCATCCCATAAATAAATTGAATACAGATAAAAGCTGTATTGATCGCCTCTTGGCACAATGGTGCTTTCCTTATAGCTATAGACAGTTCGGTGAGCATTTTAAAGCTACCGTTACAGGGAAAACTCACCAAAAGTATTGGCCAGCTGATGGGGGTGAAGGAAGAAAGTATCAAGCGGTGTTCTTACGCCATCAAGGCCCATTCGATGAGTGTCAGTCGTGCATGTATTATAAAATATCTAATAGATTATTTGTAAAGCTTTCTATTACGAGAATGAGATATGTTATTAGAATTGATAACATGCAAAGAGAGAAGTAGATTTGCCGGATAGAGTGCCCGAGAAAATTTATTTAGTATAAATTCATCCTGCAGAACTCTGTGGCCTGTAGCATTCAGATGATATCTCCTTATAGACCATTCTACAGATCTCCCCATTTATTCTTTAATTACGAATGTGTTAATCATATGTAGCACAGTCATTGGGCCTCGAGTTCGTCGCCAAGGGTAGAAAGTTACGACTGGGGCCTTGTAGCTCTTTACGCTCCGCAGATTGCCTTTTGAATTCCTTCATAGCCTCATTATGAAGACTGATGAGGATTATTTGGATTGCAAGGACGTTTATTCGATGTGGTGTAGATATATATAATCGCCCATGCATTAATCATTTCATAAGGGTGATGGTTTAAATCTGGTGGTGGTGAGTAAGGGTCAGCATCGCAAGTAATCTGTATGATACTTGTATGGAGCAGAAATAGGGGCCGTTTGCATGTTTTGGATAGTAATAGGGAAAATTCCTTGCCCATATACTCCTTCGCCTTTGTTTTGTGTCTGAAGATGCTTACGCTTATAGTAAGTCCGGGTCTGTAAGATTTGCAATGTTATGCTCATCCAAATCTCAATGTAATAGCAAAGCTAAAGGTTATCCGAACACTATCATAAAACATCACCCAAGCTAAGAAAGCATCCCGGACACAACATCTACACCATTACGTACACGTAAACTAGCTTGTTTTTATATATCTCTGGAAACAAAGAAAACACTAACAATTTGTGCACTATCCTATTGGACTTGTGTATACAAAGTGACACTCTGTATCGTTGGTTGCGAAGAGGTTGTCCATTATACCCACTTTCACTCGTGCATTATCGTGTTGAGCTACCTAACTATACGTTGTACAAATATTTGTAAAGAGTATCATTGGACATATTCCTCTTTGCGAGGAAAACTACGCTGCTTGATTTGGAAAGATATCCAGGCTATTATCTATATATGTTCTCCCCTCTTCAATAAGAATGGTAAGAAAGAGGAAGAAATGGCAAGATCACTAGCATATCGCTGGATTTGTTTGTTTATAGCTGCTATATAAAGCTTTTTAAGATCAGTTACTCAAGAGAGCTGTGATATTGACTAGACAGATTTTAAATTCAAGGTACATGAACCATCATTCAACAGAGAAGATAGACCATGTTGATACGACGCCGGCACATATTTATGATATTATACATGTAATACAAGGGGAAAGAATGGAAGATCCAATCATACATTCATAAAACATGGATGGAAAGATGAGAAATTGACGTTTCTGTAAATCATAGCAAGACGGGCCGTCTTGATCTACTTGAGTGCCTATTTTATTCACCATCACAGAAACTACTTCGCCAAGTAAATCAACGCCCTCAATATAGTTCAGTGAGAAAAAAAATGGAGATTGTTGTGCCTGTGTACAGATATTTCAGCTGAATTATGAAGCCATAATTCTATCATTTAAATTTCGTATCCATTTACTAGACTCCTATGATTCATAATGTCTAGTTAAAACATCTAAGAAGGCTTGTTATGAGTCCACACCCACCCACGCAAGCAACACCCAACTTTGTATTCCAGCATCATCATATAGATCTGATCGCAGGCCCCTTATACTACAAGAAGTTATAACTATCATAAAACATAACGAATATGAATAGCAATAGCTGCTAGTTGTGCACGGTAGTACTAAATTGAACTCCCTCGTGGTGTAGCTTAGATCAGAAACTCTGTCTCGTCCAATTAGGACATAGCAAAGAAAATGAGAAATGCAAGTAGAAATCGTTCAAGTAATTTGACTGCATCTTTCACACTATTAAATCTATGGATGATTTGGCATTTTACTACTTTACTATACGCCTAAGGGCCACTTTCAACTTGGAATCAAGTCAAACAAAGTATCAAGTTTTGAGTTTCAGCATCATAACATCTGTTCAGCATAAATTTCGTTAATGGCAAAAAGAGCTGGTTCACCCATCCTCTTCAGCCGTATCAAGATCGAATAATTCAAATTATCACACAGGATTTGCCATATAGTGCCAGATATTGTTGTCTGTTGCATAGTCATATACACTGTATTATTTTAAATTATATATTTCTCAACTCTTTGTGGCAGTTTGAAGCCTCATGGTCATTATCATCCTCTTTAATATTAGGTCGATCCAGCCACTGATCACGTACGTGATTCTGAAGCAAACCGGCTGAAACATTCCGCAAATAATTTCGCTCCATTGCAATCCTCGTGCTCTGTATCCATTAGGCGTACTCGAGATCTTTTGCTTCTGCGTAGTCCAACTCTTGCATATGAGTGCACAACATGAATTCCCAAACGCTGCAGTAATTCCTTCCGGTCAACGTAAGAAAGATCTTTCCACCATTTCCAGCAGAAGCTCAGCACGGGCACGGGAAGATACAGCAGTCGACCGGAATTGGACAAGGTATAATAAAGCAGAATCGGCCGGGACAGCAGCCTCCATCGTCGCCTCCGCGCATTTTCACGTCGTCAGTCGTCTCGGGGAGTGGCTGTCGAGGGTCTATTCGCATGATCAATAATCTTTAATTCAAGAGTATCATAAGATAGCAGAGGCGCTGTTGTAAATCTGAAAAACTTACCCATCACCGGATGCGATTTTGGCTGCGCAACATACGCGCGTTCAGGCTCTGTTACTACGAGACGATCGCTGGCTCCCTCTAGGGCAGACATGATTGCAATGAAATGTATTCCTAACAGAAGCAGAAAACTAGAAGGTCTGTATAATTTGAAGTATTCTTGGCTTTCTTTAGACGAGCTTTAGGTCAAGAACGTTTGGAATGTTGAAGACAAAACAAAGCTTGGAAAGCTCAAGTCTTACGACCCTAATTTGGCTCTTCCCGATGATCAGGAACGCACCTACGTCACACTCCGTAGATAGTCCGACTTGGCAGCTGCCGTTAAGGGAAAATGATTGTTCCGTAAACAATTTACGGAGTTAATATTTACTGAATACGGAGAACAAGGTACGTATTTACAAGGTACCTTCGGGCCCCAGGGGTGTTTTTAGTGACGTTTACCAACTGGTAAGCGGTCACTTCAGCACTTCTGTGACAATTACTAAAAGCAGAAAATGGTGACCAGAGCCAGGGAATGGTGATGGCCCTCTAAAATGACCGCTTTCCAGCTTGAAAACTGTCACCAAAAACACCCCCGGGCTCCTAGGTAGTCAAAGCCACTACAGGTAGGTAGTACTCTTGCACAGTGCGCATAATAAGAGGTGTGCGCGTAGCAAACGCTGATCTGATTTCCCCCTACGAATAAGGCTGTATACGAGATTACGATACTTATAACTAGATCCATGCAGTAAGCAAAGGCCTGGATAAGCATCAGGTTCAGGATTAATCCAGTCCTATCATTTTGTCTGAAGCCCTGGTCATGTTTAGTGATCATAAGAGTAACAGAGTGTAATCATAAGAGTAACAGAGTGTAATCATAAGAGCAACAGAGTGTAATAATGAGAGCAACAGAGTGTAATAATGAGAGCAACAGAGTGTAATAATGAGAGCAACAGAGTGTAATAATGAGAGCAACAGAGCGGAGACTCCAAATTCACCATTTAAAAAACAACCCTGGCTTCATCGTACCGTAGATATCGGCGAAAGTTGCCCTTTCACAAATGGAATCATATTCCTGAAACTGCAAAGACTTCTTCCTTACTCAATCTTATGTAATCGTTTATTCGAGCTGATAAATGGGGGTACAATGGCGCGAGACTCTGCACCTTGCCCGAGAAGCCAAAGCCAGACCCTGTCGTCTAAGCCAGGTACATGTCTCAACGACGGTAATATCGGCACAAGGCCCCTAGCAGTATAACGTGCTCAAATACTTCGAGCTGGTGGTGTGTATAGCTTATATTGAGGCCCCAAGAACCTCACTAGCATAAGAGAAGCAGAGTCACCGCTGTCTTGGCACAGCATGGCTTTAGAAGACTGTTATTTCAAAAATAGAATGCAGACCATGCGGATGCAGAGCATGCGTGAAAGTCTTGCCGCTAGCATGTTGTTGGAAAGTAACATTTTCCCAGAACGTATCAAGAGGTTGCTGCAGATAGATGCATTGCATCACGGCGACTTTAGACCGCCATATTAGTAACGTCGAGCAAAGGAGAGCAGAGAATTATGTATAATAACCCAGGGCATAACCAGGGCGCAGATGGAGTAACCAGATTGCGCCATACAATGGCTGCACTACCCCTGAACACGCTTCAGCCAGGGCATCTCTCCCATCGCATCGCATCGCATTTCTGACGCCGTCAGCCATTTCCGTACCTCGACCACTTGTAACTTTTTGTAATATTCAATCAACGATCAACTTGTTCTTGCGGAGATCCGCAACGCTAGGAGGTAAGGGTGGATCCGATCTGCTATAGTTTCGGCGCCACTCCCGCTGCCTTCCGTCACAAATAGCGCTGCTATTTTTTCCCCGTGTCTCTCGTCCATATAGATAGTATGTATGAGGTTTTGTCGATCATGAACAGGTGAAGTTACTGCCGTTGCAATTTCCAAAGGTAGATAGACTTAGATCGAACAATTCCCATCTATTCAACAACATATGCTTGAGAAGACCAATTGAGTTTGTGATCCCTCTTTATAATCATTAGCGAGACAAAGTACGAGGCAGATATAAGATATATATTATATATGACCTCGTATATTGGCAGTTGGCAATTCGCCGCAAGCAGCATCTTTTGGTATTTCGGCCATTCGTACATCTCACCGCGCTGATACGTAGAGCTTTTCCTCTTTCCCTTCCACGCTTAGTGTTTATCCTAGCCTTCGCTGCGTGATGAAGAGGAACCCTCCTCAGGTACTTGGGTAGCCTGTTCGTGACGTGCTTTCGATTAGTCAATGGCCCATGGAAGCAGGGTTGAAGGACACATGAGCGAGTTTGTGCCCTTGCTGATGGCTATTCAGTCAACTGTCATATTCAATAGAAATGGCAATTGAAGTTGGAGTATCGTCAGTCAGCCAAAGTTATTCCGCCCATCCCCCGCCTGTTTGCTCTCTCTTCTTTGGCTCATCAAAATATAAGCAGCCATTTTGTCTCCGTTCTCCCAGTCCAGTCCAGCAACCGCGTAGGTAGCCAACATGGGTTCCCGATTCCGTTGAGTAGGAGAACAAAAGCTGACGGTATGATCGTGACCCACTGCAAGTGCATGTGCTTTTAAGGATAGTAATCCGTCGTATTTCATATGAAGAACGTGGAGTAGTGGAAGCCTCGGCATTTGTAGGTGGGCTGGATATCGCGCAGTTCCTACCTCACACAAAGTTACCGCATTTTCAAATCCGGAGAACGCGCTGAGAAGCAGCAGTCTTTTTTCTGTCGGTCATGTCATGATCAGGCAATCTAATAAAGCGACAGAATCATGGTAGTTTTTTTTTTTTTTTTAAAAAAAGAAGAAGAAAAAAATAGCCAAATTTAGGTTCCATCAATATCAAATATGGGCAGTGTATCACCCCTGAGATCAAGTGTTTCCTTTTGGGAAGAGAGAATGACGCGGAATGTGGTCGTCGAGCTGGTGCTAGCGCGGAAGGGATAGCGCGAATCCTTTGATGTCCAGCCGTAAATAAGCGCTAAGGCCACTGAAGAAGATCAGCGGGGGTGACTCATAAGCCGAGATGAGTGGTCGGGATGTCCCATTGGTCACTGAGAAACAGAGAGTGCTTTACTGTTTGGCTGCGTTTTATCAAATGCCCACGATCCTCTGGCCTGCCGAGTCCCACCCGCCTTCTTTCTGAACCAAAGGAGCATAGCTGTGACACCAAGGACATAACTAGTATGCCTTCCAGCTTTCACTAATAATATAGTAGTCCTAGATCCTTCTCGTTATTTCAATTGATGGTACAGAGTAGGTACATTATAGGGGGGTCAAGTAGCGAAGCTTTGCTTTCGTTCTCTTTCTCCTTTTTTCTTCTTTCTGGCTACCTCAATTTCAACTCACCTTGCTCCAGGATGGGTTTGTTCTCAACGCTCGCTTGCAAGAAGAAGAAAGAAACAAGTGCAACTTTGCGCAAGGTTAGCAAATTACTACGAGTCAAATTTTCCTAATTGTGACATGGCTGCTTCCCCGTGGGCCACAAGAGTCAAACATAGTCGAACCAACAGCAGCATCTCGACGACAAATTAACAGGCTCTGTAGGACGACGACAAGATGAAAGTCTTGATGTCTAATCTCATTTGTGTTGGGGTGAGTCACCGGCCAGTCACGTTCCCCCACTATGAGCCACTGGCCGAGAACCTGTAGATGAATCCATCCACGTAGATGAAAAGAGAGAGAGAAAAGGCCGGAGACTAACAACAGCCCGAAGACGAACGAAAAAAGGGGTTTCTATCTCAGGTCACCGATTCTTCCTGCCTCAGGAAGGCCAAGGGGCCACTAACAGTGATGTATACTTCGTACCTGTTGGTAATTGCCAATATCCATCTCATTCAGCGTATTTGGTGTAACACGTAGCCTGGCCGTATACACTTCTTTTTCTCCACCCAAAGAATGAAAAGAGTTGTAGCATCAATGTCTCTTTTCTTGCATTTAAACGGCCACTCTTTCCAATCTTTTGATATTTCATTGGCTTTTCCGTCTTTCTTGGTTAAGGGGCTTCCTTCTTTCTTCTCTCAATGCAAAATGTGCAAAGTTAAAGTACGAAGCAAAGGGCACCCGTTAATTACAATGCTGTTCTGGGTATGAGAAAATGGATGTCTTTGAGACGTAGAATCCAGTCTTTCCCACCTGTATATTACTAGAACTCTGGTTTCTTTATCCTTTCTTCTTCCTCTATTTTTACTTTTTCTCTCCTACAAGCTCGAGGGCTAGGGATAAAAGGCTGGCGTAAGCATATCCGGAGAGATACTTGCTTTGGCTTGCTTGGATGCTTTGATAAGTCCCATATTTCTCTCCTTTTTGTCCTTCTTACGTGTACACATGTACATGCACACATATACACCACCCCTCTTATAAAACCCTCTGTCCACGTGACGTCGCTGGTTTGCCATGATGAGGCGAAAGAAGTTGAATAATTTCCATGATACATCTTGTTCATAATTAAGGAAGAGAATCGACATCGTCTGAGCAACCGTGAGCACGTTTTTTGATTTTTTGATTTTGAAGCTTTAACTCTCTTTCTTGTTTAGTTATTGATGACTACCTAATCATAATTTTATCTCTTCAGGCAAAAGGCCTATTGCGCTAACATTGATTCGCCTTCTAGATATGACAAACCCAATAAATTCGTAACTACATTTGGTATATTGAGCTTTTAGAACCCGGTGTTGGAAAACAAAAAACCAAGCAGCTTGGTGAAAATAGCAAAAGAAAGAAAAAGACATAAAACGCCATCTGCTCCAGCCACCGATTTCAAATTCGTTTATTCCTCGTGAGCAACCATAAGACGTAAAAATCTAAACCCAAAGATTCAAGTGAGAATATTTGGTATCCTGTGAAACAAAGAAAATAAAAATATGTAAAGACTACTTGTTGCAGTTGTGGATGTGCGATGTAGGGCACACGCAGTATTGTGGCCCTCGTGGTATAGCACATATAAAGAGAGAGGATGAGAGGTGGAGGGCCCTAAAGCGCGCGTGTGTTGGTATATGCACGTGGCGGCTTATCTTTTTCGGCCCATGATCTCTCGTAATGCTTCCACTTCAGCCTCGCGCCTTGCGAGCTTTAACTTGAGGTCATCGCGCTCGCTGGTCACGTTACTCAATGCACGCTCCAAGTCGGTTATCTGGTCGATGCGTTTCTGCCGATACTTCCGCGCCGCCATTGTGTTGCGGTGTCGCCTAATAACTGCTTGCGCCTCGTCGCTACCGGCATCAAAGTCGTCACCGTCTGAGGACCGGGCGGTGCTGCGATGTTTTGAAACAGATCCGCCGCTATGTGTGCTAGAGGGGGAATCCTGGCGGTAGTGGTGCGGCGCTGCTGATGGCGACATGCCCGCCCCTGTCACGTTGGCTATTTGCTGCGTTGGCATGTGGAAATAGGCGGCGTTTGTGGCGTCGTCAGAGAAAGCAGGGATTTCCATGCTCAATTTGTCATGTTGGTGGTGTGGCATGACATGATGCAGGCTTGCATCAAAATGATATTGGTGATGAAGGTCTTGCGTTGCGAAAAAGTGGTCTGGGGGAAACATGTCCTCAATTAGCACTTGTTGTGGCCAGCGTTTAAAGGCAGGGCCTTGATCTTGAGCCATGATGGACGAGGGAACCGTACAGGGCAGGAAGACGCGGGG